>JANBXA010000328.1:26205000-26397500 GCA_030556225.1 Cricetiscus sungorus | reverse complement strand
AACAAAAGCCATTATTAGCATTGCAGCCATCCTTATGGAGCCTGGATCTTAGACACGGTGGCACTTAAAAACAGAACCCCTTTTCCTCCTTGACTCATCTTCAATAATCATATTCAGTGTCAAAACAAAGATGATTCATTTTGCCTAAAAGCCCCAACACAACCAGCCCCTCCTGCTCACCCAGTGCAGATGGGAACTAATTGCCCTCAGGTTTTAAACCTGTCACACAAAACAGTCACTTACTTCATCCTTATCAGCATCTTCATGGTCAACCTCAAAGGAATGTGAAGGAAGTTTCTCTGGCTTGTGTTCTGCTCTGATATTTCAAAAAGAAAAGAAAAGAAAAGAGTCAAGAGTCCAGTTTGTCATTTGATATCTTTTTTTCCCCCCAAGTTCACAATGGCTCCACTAACATGGTTTCAACTTTTTTTATGCTTTGTAACTGTACAAATCTGTTTTTATTTTTCCCAAGGAAGTTAACTCTGCCCTTACATCATTGTATCTTATCTCTACTAAGTACATATTTTAAATCGTGGAGTCATTATTGACATAAATTTTTACATATCTTCTTATATGGAAGGACAGCAAAGGAGGATGGATGGAGAATTCTGTCTTACCTCATCAGCCTTCTGAAGTAGAATACTAAGCAAGGACACTGTTGCTAGCTTTTCTGGGTCACCTGTATGTGACATGGCCAAAGGTACAGGATGATTGCCTAAGCAGCCTAAGGGATGGGATGACTTGATTCCTGAGCAGTGGCCTGTGTTTTGACCCTCAGGCTATGTCATGTGCCTGTGGTAGCCCCTCAGAAGGCCACTCAAATGAAGCAGCGGTGTCTGCACATGTGGTGTGCACCTTTTGGCATCACTGCAGTTTGAGCTGTGGTGTGACTGGTCACCTCAGAGGAACCAGAGGGCACACCTGGCTTTATGTCTGAAGCAAGTGTCCCTTGGTGCAAGTCTGTGTCATGATGAGTGACCGGAATAAGCCAGACTTTCCATTCAAAGTTTAGATTTTCTTTGAAAGTCAACCCTTTACCCTTTATAAGGCATAACGTTCCATATGCAGACATTTCAGGTAATGTTTTAGGATGAAACAGCCTGTAGAATCTTAATCTACTGTGAGAAAAGAAGGCCAGATAAGAATTTGTTGGTCCCATCACAAACCGGTTCCTGAGCTAACAACGCTCTTGAGAGAAAGGGGGAGGACTGAAGGCTTCTTATACTTATGTTCCTTCTCTGCATTCTCAAAGGATGCTCCCTAATGGATGTAAAGTGCTCTTTCATCCTCCTTCTAAAGGACACCCTAGTGCCTACTTCCCAGTGCACCATGGAAAGTTGTAGCACAGAAGAACATCCCATTCATTGTTAAGCATTGTCCATTTTTTAACAAATTGTCAAAAATTAGAAAATGTTCACATTCATCACCTTTGCCTGCCCCTGTACATTTTCCATCACTGGGTCCTGATAGCTACTGTGATGAACACAGGACTTGAGATTCAGTGTTAAGGATTCAATGTGAAATCTTCTGTGTTTTTGTTCCAATTTTCTTCTCTACTTTTTGTTTGTTTGTGATCTCGGTAAAATCTCAAGACCTGCTGATCAGTACTTGCATGTGGCAATTATCTTTCTCAACAATTAACTGTGGGAAGGAGAGCTGTACAAAGTGTTATTTCTCTTGGGCCAGGAGATGGTCCAATGGGGGGGGGGGGGGGAAGGGCTTGCTGTGCAAGCATGAGGACCTGAGTTCCAATCCCCACCCCCTCATACTGGTGTCAAAGACAGAAGTGTCCTGTGTGACTGGAATCCCAGTACTGGTAGGGGAGGGGCAGGGGATAGGAAATTCCAAGGGATTTACCACCAGCCATTGTAGCTAAAGTGGTAAGATCCAGATTCACTGAGGGAGGCTGACTCAAAAAATAAGGCTGAAAATGATGGAGTAATAACACTCAATGTTGACTTCACGGAGTCTACATGTACATACAGAGAAGAATACACCTGCTGGTGTGCACGCGCGCGCACACACACACACACACACACACACACACACACACACACACACACATATACACACACACACACACACACACACACACACGGAAGAGGTTATTTCCTCTTCAAGTCTGGCACATTCTAGGTATTCAAAAACATAGCTGTTAATAGATATGTATGACTTATATAGTTTTATATAGTTACATATACCCATGTTAGTTCATGTTGAAAATAATAACTTATAATGTGTCATTCCCCATCCATAGCTTATTGGCAAGTTAGAAGACATTGAAAAAACACTAATAGAAGCTTTTGTATTCACACTTAAATATGCATGGGATATTATTCTTTGCCTAATCACATGTGTGTATGATCAGACTTTCTCACACAATACAAGGCTCCAGACTTGTCTAATCTTGCTGTTTTACAGTGATAATAATGAAGAACCTAAGGGCCACTTATAAAAACACACAGGAGAGATGGGATTGGAGTATGTAGCTGTGAGATAACTTTATTGGCAAAGATGACTTCAGATCATCACAGAAGACATATTAGGAAGAATATAGTCATTAAAAATATTTTTTTCTTGCAGAGTCAGTCTCAGAGGTATCCCTACTCATCTATGCTAATCGTCACAATGGTGATTACTTGTTCTGCTCCTTTTGGTCATGGTCACCTTTCTGGGAAGGTATAGCAAGTAGTCTTTACAGTATTACCTTAGGACCACTGGGAAATTCTTTCTACCGCATCCCTTTTCTCCATAATAGCATATAATACTCCTTGAACAAGAAACAACTCTTCACATTTTTATTTGATTGACAAGATAAAGTCTTCGAAAACAATATCTTCTTCTCTCCCTCTCATGAGAGGTGACATGTCATTGAGTTTCAGGGGCAATTTCAAATGGCAAGTTTCAGAGCAATTGCTTGAAATGTTTTGTCTACAATATGTGCATAATGGTGTTTTGAAATTGATGCTATGGCAGTAAAGGGAAAACGAAGGAAACTTCCATGTTAACTAATCACACACATATTTTTGTAACCTGTAGAGGGAGTTCCATTAAGTGCTATCACCACAAACATGATGATGATGTGAAGTAATTCATTTCTTAATCAGCTAGATTTGACCATTCCACAATACCTCTATATTTCATAACACCATTTTGTACATGATAGGGACATATAATGCTATCCCCTTCTATAGCAAAGAGAAAAAGCACATGAACCTTAAATCCAACCAGAAAGTGTTTGGTTAGTCCCATAGCACTCTTGTTACTATGTACCAGTGGCCATATATTGCTAGACCAGTCATTACTATAAGTCACAGGGTCCACAGCTG
This sequence comes from Cricetiscus sungorus, assembly GCA_030556225.1. Lineage (NCBI taxonomy): Eukaryota > Metazoa > Chordata > Mammalia > Rodentia > Cricetidae > Cricetiscus > Cricetiscus sungorus. Next base: position 26,394,171 of record JANBXA010000328.1, on the reverse strand, counting down.
GGCAAGACTGGTGATTGCTTTTCTTCTGGTAGCATGTATAGCTATAGTAGCAGATATGTGCAAAATGATGTTTTGAAAAATAGAGGCATTGTAGAATAGTCAAATTTAGCTGATTAATAAAAAAGCAATGTATCTCTATATATTGCCTTCAAAAATTCAACCTGAAGGAGCAATGGGCAGTCTCTAAGGACCTTTGGAACTCAGGATAAAAGCCTGGCCAGGGACTTCATATTTTGTGTTTGAACCCAATGTGAGTAATTATTTACAGGGACTCTTATTTTTCATTTCTTCTTATTGCCCCAAGAATATTTTGACAATACTTGTGTGACCCTTCATTTATTATTTATGAACTTAGTTTTCACATTTCCCATGTAAAATGCAACAACAGTTCCCATTCTATATGGTTAACATGAGGAAATGTATGTACCATACCTACCATGCTCTAATACATCAGACATCAGCAAAGAACAAATATTTCTTTAACTATTTAATGTGTTTTTTTTTCTGTTATATTTGAGACAGACTTATAGTAGCCTGGGCTGTCTTTAAACACACTATGTACATGAAATGATTTTGAGATCCTAATTTTCCTGCCTTTACCTTTTGAGTGTTTGGTATGCACTATACTGCTCAGCTTCATTTCTTTTAAAAAAAATCATTTTTGTCCTTGATTATCCCAGGTGAGCTAGTAAAACTTAACTTGATCTTCAGCCAAAAAAAAAAAAAAAAAAAAAAAACCAAAAACCAAACCAAAACAAAACAAAACAAAAAAAACCCACCCTTTAGAAACATTCTTTCTCAGATCAACTGTGGTAAAACTTTTTGTTTTGTTTTATGTTATGAATCTCTGTATTTTATCAATGTCTAATGAAATCAGCATCAGCATACATTTTTATGCCATTTGAATCTTCCAGAAGCTCTAGTTTCAATATTGACTCTCTGAAGGCAGACACTTCATATTCTGGTAAAAATAATGGATCTCTCTAGTTTGGTTTTCTGGACACATACTTGAAAACATGTAGGTTCTTAAGAGTTAAAATTAGCATGCCTTCTCACCCTCCCTGGAGTGCAGAGGTGGGGTGGGGGAGTGGAATGGGAGGGTAGTCAGGGGGAATGGGCGGGAGGAAGAGAGGGAGGGAGGGAGAGGGAACTGCAATTGATATATAAAATAAGAAATAAATAAAAAAGTCTGTATAAAGAAAAGCGTGCCTTCAAATTTAAAGAATAGATTTAACTTCTTTTTTGTTTTATTTTTTTCCATAATTTCATTTTTTACAATTGTATTTTGCAGTCTTGGCAACTTTTAAAAACAAATGATCATCTTTAATTGGTAGCAGACATAGGAGAATTCTTCTAATTCAGGAGGCATGAACATAATTTACTTTTAACAGCCTCACAAGGCCTAAGTAAATTAATCTGTTTCTACTACTGACCTAAATATGCATAGTCTTTAGGGGGCAATTCATAGCTTTGTAAAAATCATTACAAATAATTCTACTACGCAGTGTTGAAGTATTCATAATTCTGGGACATGTAATAGGGGATTCTACTCTAGAACTTATTTTTATGATAGAATGTATTTAATGTGAATATAATGAAAATAAACTAAAATTTCCAACTTTGTGGCAAACTTTCCTGTTCTTAATATCTGCTTTAGGCAATGTGAGTGAATTTCTCAATAACCTTTTAGTCATGTTCTCTTACCATGTTGAAGATGTGTCTACACACATGAAAAACCTAACTCAGTAACCAATCCCAGATTCTCCCCTTGGTAGATATGCCTTTTATATCATTTATTAGAAGGAGATCTCTGTGAGCCTGAAATACTGCATTAACTTCCTTTATGGCATCACGAGTATAATAGCAGATAGTATTTGGTAGTTAAAGCTACTGGAAGTGCTCCATGTATCTAAGAGTGGAAAAAATTTAACTCAAAGGGGAAGGGTCAGGGGAGATCATTCACCAGGCACAGCAATTGGTACACAAGCATAAAGATTGAAATTTGGATCCCTAGCATCCTTGAAAATGCTGGGTGGCATGGTAGCCCACCCACAACTTCACAGTTAGGAACTCAGACGTTGGGGAGCTCCTAAGAGCAAGATGGCTAGCAAGACTAGCCACATTGGCAAACTGTAGATCATCTGAGAGACTTTGCTATGAGTAAGGTAACGATCAAGCAAGGCAATTCCCAACACCAGGTTCAGGTGTGCTAACACACACACAAACATGCATGAATAAGGCATAGACAACATGCAAAAGGTAATGGGAGTCGAATGTGACTGCCTCAGTCCTGTCTTTTAACACCTGCTTTTTCAAGCATGGATATAGCTTCCAAGTTATGGCTGATCCTCAGAGCTGTTCTTAGAAAGAGGGAGCACATATGGTCGAAAACAATTTGATTTTCACTTGCACCTACAGGAAGTGTGTGACTAACACCCAGACATCTTGAATGTCATCATTATTGAAGACACCCCAAGGTGTGACAGGACTTTCCCAAGAAGTTATAAGAGATTATCCTTAAAGAGTCCCGAGTTTCACAAAATGCTTAGAAATCTATAGGAGTTAAGGCACAGGGCTTTCTTTGAAAAAAGACTTCCTGTTTTGGAGAAGCACTGGCTTGCTCTTTACTGTAAGACATCTGAAGAAAAAAAAAATTCATCATCTCCTTTCTCTTCCATGTCACTCCTCCAAATGTAGGCCAAGTGATGGTGGAAATTCCTCAAGACTTCCCTCACAGTGAAAATGAACTCCAAACTCCCCTCTAGGGTTCACAAGGTCCCTGGATTCTTTTTGCTATGCTCCTCTTCCAGCCCTCACCCTAACCCTCCCAGCCTCTCGTTCTGCTCAAGTGATTATATCAACTTTGGTCTCAGGGTCTCTGCTTTTGTCCCCCTCCCACCCTACCCCAGTTTTGGAACCCCTCTCCTGATATCACAGCACTGGTAGCTGCAGTCTCCTAAGATATGGTTACCTTCTGAGAGCCATTCAAAAATCCCTATTTCAGAGTCAGCCTTCAGGAAGTGACACAGCACTTACTTGCAAGTATTCTAGATTGGAAAGATTTTCCTGGGGACAGAAAATATTGCAAAGTAGAGAGCTGGATTTTGTGGCACGGACAAAACAAACAAACTTGACCCAGTGTGTATCACTTGAGGAGAGTATAAGTAGACACTGAACTTTTGTTGTTTTTTTTTTCCTGAAGTATTTGTATATTTGTATGATGTTTATTTGATGAACCAAAGAGTTTATTTTATTTTGTTTTTCTGTTTTCAGCAGCTCCATCTCCATTTGGGAATGTTTCTCATTAAAATAAAAATTTCCATAGTATTATCTTGAAGGGGATTCAGCAGTGAAATTCCCTGCTCTTTGAAGGCTTTTATTTCAGTAGGGGAAAAAATAAATAAATACTGTAGTTCAGGTGAGAAGATGGGTCTCTGGAGTGATGTTTGAGAAGTGAGCAGAGTGACCTTCCTAAATGCTTTATGGTCCAAAGTGTCAGGGGCAATTTAGGCACCGAGTTTCTGTTTTGCTTTTTGACATCCTACAGTAAAAGTACTTAAAGCAAGTGCTGGATATCAATGCTGCATGGGATTTGGTCAGAAGTTCTCTGAACCATGTTGGCCTTTCCCAGTGCCACTGTTGAAAGGATAGCCCATTGATGGATGATTCAAGGATGAGCAAATGCTCAGACTGCAACGAGGCATCAAATTAGAGAAGACAGTCTCATTGTAAACTCTTATTATAACAACAGAACTATTATGTTGTCCATCAAAATGTTCTGTATCTTGACTCATAAAATTTGCAAAATGTACCTCAACATAAAATAAACACACTTGTGTGTTCATAAACAATGTTGGAGCTTACAAAGCAGTGATTTTTTAACATATGCAAAAAAAAAAGCGCCTACATAGTCTTTGTAATAAACAGATGACACATTCTTACCGGGGTAACTGTCGAATGTCTCCAGAATACTGTTCATATTTGTAGTTTACCACATACCACTGGGAACTGTAGAATTTACAAGCCTGAAACAAGCAAAAAAAAAAAAAAAAAAAAAAAAAAAAGAAAAGAAGTTATAAAACTTGTCATTAAAAGTCAGCTGTGCTGGCAAAATGTTCTCCTGACCACACACAGGTGCAGAGGTGGCCATGTTAGCCACCTCAATGTAGATAAGAGTCCCCTCCACTGTCATGGAAGTCTCTCCGGACTCCTGGAGGAGGAACTGTTCAATACATCCATTCTGTTCCACTTCCCCACCAGAAAACCGAACCTCTCATGGCTGAGTCAGAGCTCTCCACAAAGAGCATTGTTCTTTAGCAGTCCTTGTCATCTTATCCATCATCTGCTGGTCCGTAGTCTTAAAGAGTATTTTTATTTGTATTTAGTCCTGTCATGACTTTAGCCTCTTTTTTTCCTCACTCTTCTTTAGCAAGTGAACTACTATTTCTTCTGCTCCTCTAATGCTACCACCCTTATTTGCTCAGCCTGTAGCTGGCTTTTCAGCTTTATCTCAAAACCTTGCCACAGTTATTCTGAGTTTCATAGAGTATTAATAAGAGATCACTGAGAATTATATTGGAAATGAAGCTAATTATGTGATGATGATTGATGGTGTGGCATATTTTATTCGTACCCTGAATCAGAGAGTAGACAGAGCTAGCTATTAGTTGGCCAAAATTAGCGATAGAGATTTTGGAGGACCAACAACATATAGAGAGACACAGGAAATAGTAGGGAGGGGTTTAGAAAGATTCTCCGCCTTTTGGACAGAGGAAGGAGAGAGAAGGGATCACTGGTAGCTAGCTTCTGGGTCCCTTTTCTGATTACTCAGGTTCTTACCCAGACAGCTTTATTGATAAAGAGTAATTTGATAAATGATTCAGATTGATTTTATACTATTTTTAGTTGTGTATTGTATGCATATGTGTACACGTGTGCCTGCATATATGGAGGCCAGATGTGTATTTGAGTGTCACCATTCTCTACCATTTCTTTTGAGTCAGTGTCTGCTGAACCTGGAACTCACTAACTAGGTAAGACCAGCATGTCCGTGAACTTCAAGCATCCTCAGGTTTCTGTCTGTCTGGCATCACCTACAGTTTTAGGATTACAGATATACTTCACTAGGCCTAGAATTGTACATGGTACTGAAGGCATGAAGTTAAGTTCCAATACTTGGGCCCAGACACTCTACTGACTATACTACTGATTTATACTACCTATAGACATAAAATATTTTCCAAACACCTACCTACCATGTTGCTTATTGTAATAAGCATGGATTTGCCATAGAGATTTCACTATCAAACTAGATTTTAATACACTTCTAATTCTAAAATGACACAATATTGAGAATTAAGTAGCTGTCTATAAATAAAGATTATAAGCAGACTATGTCTTCTTGTACCAGTGGAAAACATTGAGGCACAATGAATTTATTGACCTTCGAGGAATAATGGCCTGTGAGGCTCTCTTTGTAACCACGGATAGGACAGAAAGACATTATCACACAGGTCTGCCAACAGGAAAGGGAGAGCATGGCCTCCGTGGAATTAGATGTAAAGGGGGTGTGGTCCACTGTTGACAGGGGAGCAAAAAAAGTGAGGGAGCAGGGAGGAAAGGACCATAACTCCAGGTATTGAGGCTCTTTGACTGGGGTTCATGTGGGTGTTTCTGTTCCTTGTCTGAATCTTTGACAACTTTGCTTGGAAAGAAACTTTTTGGATATGGAGCCTATTAAGAGGTCAGAGGCAGGGGACCTCAGGTGTACAGTGGAGGATGTTTGGGATGCTTTTCCGTTCTAGGTTTCTCTGGTCCTGATTTCTCTCAGCTCAGTAGCTTTATTTGTTTCAAAGAAGTACCCACGCACAATCTGGAAACCGAGGGCAAAGCAAGTGAGACTGGGATAAAGGTAGGAGTGGGAGGCTGGCAGTGTGAGTACAGTGCCAACAAAGCTGATCTCATGGAGGTTGAGAGTAGAGGTTGTAAAGACAGAAGAAAAGGGGAAAGTAATCAGTGGGAACTGAACTGCTGTTAGCTAGAAGTTAAACCTTTTTGCATGCCACGACACAGGAGGGCGACCATTCATAACTATTTGTACTGTGATTTCAAAAAGCTAGGGAAAGGATTTTCAATGTTTTCACAAAACACAGACAGGACTTTGAGGCAAAAAATGTTGACTCCAATCTGGAAGTTATACAACATATACATATAACATACTATTATTTCATAAATATGTACATTTTGTTTTTACATGCCAGTCTTCATTTTAAGAAAATTTTACTTAATATTTGTGTGTGTGTGTGTGTGTGTGTGTGTGCGCATGCACCCATGTGTGTGCCTTTGTGTATGCACAGATATATGCCTGCCTGCTGCAGTGTGCATTTGGAGTTTAGAGGATAGCTTTGGGGTTAGTTCTTTCCTTTTACCCTGGTGAGACAGGGCCTATCTTATTTCTTGGCATACTTCAGGCTAACTGGTCTTTGAGCTTCTGGCTGATTCTGCTGTCTCTACATTTCATCTTGCCTTAGGAGCGCAAGGGTTATAGATGGCCACAATTGCATTTGGCTTTTCCTTTATCTCCATTTGGGCTCTGGGGCTTAAATTCTGGTTGTATGATAAGGGCATCTATCCACGGAGTCAATTCCTGAGTCCTCTTACCCAGTTTTTAAAGGTAAATGAGTAACTAAAACAAAACAAAAACAAAAACAAAAAAACATCATCATCAACAACAACAACAACAACTCTCAGCCCTCATAATAGGAAGTTCTTTGTGAATATTTTGGACATCCTTTCCGCATTCTTTGGACATCCACTAACAAAGAAATTTGCAGCTGGTCAAAGTAAATAGAATGATTGGTTGTGAAGTCTTCAGACACAGATAGGACACCTGTGTCATACCCTCTCCACTCAAACTTGGAAACCAGAGGAGGGGCAGGAAGACTGTAATACCCAGAGGTCAAAAACAACTGAACTAATCAGGATCTTTTGGGCATGATAGAATCTCTGTTCTCGTAAATTCACAGCAGCTGTGGCTGCCCGGCACAAGACCGGCACAAGATCAAGCCAGTCAACATTCCAATGCACAGCTGCACGAGGAACCACAGGCTAGTTGAGGAATTGACAGTTGATTTCTGGGGAAAGGAAAGTCAGTTTTTTTAAGGATGTAGCTCCTGATAGGTCCTTCGAACCCCAGAGGGTGGCCTCACACTCATGAGTATATGGGCAGCACAAGCTGGACTTGGTGGGTTTGGGAAGGAGTTAGGGAGCTAATTGAGGACTGAATATGAAAGATGCATTGTGTCTATGTAGGGAAATACATTTTAAAAAGAAAACACCATTCTTCTCTTCTCCTCTGAAAAGAACTTCAGTGAGAAAGGTGAACAAAGAGAAGAAAGGAATATAAGGAGGTCTGAATGGGTTTGAACAAAACTATGTACTTAGGTAACATTCAACACAGACTTGCCATTCCTAGAGCCATATTAGCAAAGTGCACAGGAAGAACACTGAGCCTTAATAGGACCCTTGGCTAAAAGCTCTTTCTTGGTCTTAGATAAAAATGCCAAGCATTCAGACAAGGAACAGAAAGGCAACAGCATGCTGAGCTAGCCTGCGGACCTTCAGGGTAATGATCATTTCTCCTCCCTTACTTTCTTTGCCTTCTATCTTGTCGTCATTTTCATGTGGAACAAAATGTGTTTTCAGATATATTTATCTTTAATTTATGTGTATGAGTGTTTTGCCTGCTTGGGTATGTGTACATCATGTATGTTCCTGTTGCCTTTGAAGGTCCAAGAGGATATCAGAATTGTCTGGAGCTAGAATGACAGAGGGTTGTGAGCTGTCATGTGTGTTCTGGGAGCAAAACTTTGGTCTTCTGCAAAAGCTGTGAGCACCCTTAATATCTGAGTCATCTCTACAGTCCTCAAAATGTGCTTTAAAATGGAAAATAAAAGCATAACACCCACACCCTGTTTTCATTCCTCTAGAACATGTTTTATTATTATTTTTTTCTAATCCAGTTTTGCCTAGTTTGTCTCTAGGTTTAAATTTGTATGTGGATATTACTTTCACTTAGTTAATTTGTTTTAAGGATCTTTACATTTGTTTTCTATTTTGTTTTCTTTTTCTTTCCTTTACTGTTCTTTTTATTTTGGTGGTATATGGGGTTGAACCCCCACCTTGAACATGTTAGGCAACTCTAATACCACACAGCTATATCTACATTTACATTTTTTACATTTATTTTCTAAATTTAACTTACAAAAATAATGAGATATCATACCATAATTCATAACCTAAGCTTCTAGACTGGAAGATCACTCATTCAGTAATTCATTTAACAAACACTATTAAGCCGTGATACAGCCTGCTAGTGGTTCTAAGTGGTGAGAATTTCATTGGTGAGCAAAAGGAAAAAATCCATCTCTTATTGAGGTCACTGTGAAAATCTGGTTAATAAATGCAAAAATTAAAGATTATGCCTCGTGTTAAGAGAATGGGGATGTTGTGAAACAGAATTCAGTAGAGGAAGGGGCTGGGAGATGTGATTTAAATAGGGTTGACCTTACAGAGAAGTCAATGTGAGTGTGGACTTAGAGGAGGGGAAAAAGTAACTTGTTTTATGATCACTTCAAAACTGCTGCCATTGTGGAAAAAGACTTCCTTGGCATACATCTTCCTGTCTATGGCTTCTCAACCTTCCTCTAAGCAAACCCGTTTTGAGTACTATCTTTAGGACAGAAATCTCAAAGTAGTTTAAATATTTTTTCATTTTAAAGAATCAGCCAATGCTCTTACTCAAACAGTTTTACCTATTTTAGGACCTTGGATTCAGCTTCTAGCCACTCAGAACGCTGAGCTGTGTGAGACACTTCTGGTAGAGAACTGATCTGGAAGTATTCATGGGATACAGATGCATAGATCCAGGATTCACTAAACTTTTCTCCCTATGGGTAGCTAGCTATGTGAACCATACTAAATATGTATACTTATATGCATTACACACACTGTTCGCAATAGGCCATAGGTTTAACTGACCCTAAGATGAGCTACTCATCAAATTTCTCTGTAGTGAGATATTCACTTTGTCTGCATCAGTGGCTTAGACCACGCCCATTGGGGGTGGAGACAGGGCCGGAAGTGACCTGGGGGAAAAGGCTGAGGAGGGGGCTCGGGGAGAGCTCTCTTGCTGGCAGGACGCAGAGAGGAGAGCACCCGTTGGAACTTGCTGGTGTTCATCTGTCTAGGTTGTAAGATATTTCTCCCTGAATAAACATCTACTCGTCCTATTTGTTTATCCTGATCCTTATTAAACCACAACCTCTCTCTCTCTCTCTCTCTCTCTCTCTCTCTCTCTCTCTCTCTCTCTCTCTCTCTGTCTGTCTCTGTCTCTCTCTCTCTGCATCTCTCTGTCTCTGTCTCTCTCTCTCTCTGTCTCTCTCTCTCTCTGCATCTCTCTGTCTCTGTCTCTCTCTGTCTCTGTCTCTCTCTCTGTCTCTCTCTCTCTGTCTCACTCTCCTTTCTATCCTTTCCTTCCATCATTTCCTCTCTCCCACTGCCAGCGCTTGTCAGATATTTTGCTATTAGGCACTGCACACATCATCTTAATCAGCACTTGACAGGTTTTAGTATCCTCATTTAATAGATTATAAAGACAGGAGAAGATGTGTTTCTTAACTTAGAACTCACCCCCCACCTCTGCTGCCATGATAGAGAGAAAAAGTCAAATGGATTTGTCTGGTTCCGAAAGTCCATTCAACAAATGTATGCATTTGGTCATTGCGTACTGCTGGTCCACAATTCTGAAAGTTTGATGGTGTTTTGGTTTCTGTTCCAAACTCTGACAGATCTGGTTTTGAATGTCATTTTGTCATTTATTATCTGAGGCATCTCAACTGAGTAGCTTAGTAACTCTAAGTTTCTGTATCCATCTAAATAATACAGATTTCATGAAGACTAAATACAATAATAACTCTTATACAACACTTAGCATAGAAAAATACTCCACAAATACCTACTTAAAAAAAAACATCAATTTTTCTTTCCAGTTTGATCCCATCTGTAACCCACATTCATTTCAATTGCCAATAAGAACTTGTTTTCCTTGGTTTGTGTAAGTTGAGTTTGGGGAGACAACTGTAGCAGCGATTTTGAAGAATTCTATTTTCATCATATTTCTTCTCCAGATACAAGCTGGGTTTTACGTCTGTGGTGGGCAGGTAAAAACTGAGGATTGGTTGGATGGCTCCTGAAAACCCTTCTCAACCTGCAATTTCTCTGATTCCATGTAAGCTGGTGCATTTTACAAACACATCACGGTTCTCTTACACAGCGATGGCACTTCACTTTCAAGCGATGTGCATAGAAAATCACTCTCTATTCTTCATGGCAGCCCACACAGTCACTCTAAGATGATCATTAAGAACTGTTATGGTTGTGGCTACAGCGTCTCTTTGACTAAAAGCAAAGCTGAAATCTAGAGTCACATGATAATTTTACCTGGCACGACAAGGCAGTGGTTTCCGCTTTCCCTTTGGACTTTCTCACCCTTGGTACCTAGTCCCGGGTCAAGACACCATCTCCCCCTCTCTTTTAAATTGCAGGCTGGCACAATGTACTTCAAAGAGGAAGACTGAGCAAGTGGAGCTGGTGAGGTTTATCAGGCATCCTGCTACACATTTTCCCCCATTTATCTCTTTGTTTGATGTGTATTAATTTTCATCATTTCTGCCTGTGTGTGTTTAGATACAAAAATCCTAGCTGAAGTTGATGAGGTCAGAGGCTTTTTAACCATTATAGAAAGTGCTTTATAAAATCTGCCTATGATTCCTTTGGGGTTGCCAAGTTTTACCCTAATGTCAAAAATTTGGAATCTCAGAAGATGTGTTGTAGTCAACATATATAAAGCATAAGAAATACCACAGGTGATTCCCAATGAGGTAAAGAACTACTTCACAGGGTAGAATCCATCACAAGTGAGAATGTAGTCTGGTTCTGGTTACTCTCATCTAGGGCACTAGGCACCAGTTTCAAACAGTGAACTCTAGTAACTCAGACACATTAGAGATTCATTTATTTTAAAAATATTTTATTTATTTTATGTGAGTGGGCATTTTGCTTTTGTGTATAAACCATGTGTGTAGTGCACATGGAGGCCAGAAGAGGGCATCAGATCCCCTGGAACTGATATTTTGGTAGTTGTTAGCTGTGATGTGGGTGCCAGCAACTGAGCATGACTTCTATAAGAGGACCTAGTGCTCTTAACTGCTAAGACACATCTCCAGCCTCCATCTTTATTTTATGTGTATAATCTTGAATCCTATTTATATACCATATACTTGCCTGGTGCCTGCAGAAGCCACAAAAAAGTGTGAGATTCTCTGGAATGGGATTTACAAATACTTATGTATGTCATGTGGGTGCTGGGAACTGTACCCAGATCTTATGCAAGATCAACAAATGGTCTCAGCCATTGTGACATTTCTCCAGTCCCCCACATATAGGCTTTTAAATCAGCAGTATCCACTCTAACACAGGATATATATTCAACATATATTTGATACATAATAATTATTACGTTTCTCCGCACTGTGACCAATTACAGGAGAAGAGGCAACTCAAGTGAGGTAGGGTCTATTTGGCTTACAGTTTGACAACCCACAGTCTACCAGGGTGGGGAATGCACAACTCAGTATGAGGCTAAATGTTCATATCTCCATATACCAAGGGGCATAGAAAGTGCTGGAAGCAGGGACTGCATACAATATTCAATGCCTGTCATTGAGAGACCCATTTCCTCCAGCTCTGTCCACCTCCTAAAAGATTCTGTAACCTCTCAAACCAGTGATACTCACTGGGCCCCAACTCTTTAAACATATAAGCCCATGTGGGACTCTTTATATCCAAACTAAAACAATAAATAGCCTTTTTTTCTTTTAAAAATAATCAAAGAATCTAAATACTTTAGAAAAAAGGCAGTTATAGGCAACACCCTAAAGTGGCAAAAAGAAAATATTTCATTTTCTGCTTTCTCTTCGATCAATTCAAATCATGTTACAATTCCTGAACTAGCAATTTCTGTTTGGCAATACAATTTGTCAACCTCTTCAAAGGGCTGATGATTAGATTCTGGCTGCACAGCACTAAAGAGGTAACGAACAAATGGCTTATTAGTCATAAAATTATTTTCCCTTCTGGCTATGGAGGTTTATTTAATCATTCAAGTAGGTTTTATTTTTTTGCCAGAAAAATGAATTCAACCATAAAAGGTACCCATTGTGGTTCTTCATCCTCACTAAGTAATTCTACATTTGTAAAACACAACAATTTTTTTATACTCATGCCATGGCTATTGAATGCATATTGAAAATGAAGTATTAAGAAATTAAGTGAATTGAGGCAAATTACATATTGAAAGGATGACTCAATTTAATGCCTACATGAGACTTTCCAGTGGGAATACAGGTGCCATTAGCAAGGTCAGCTGAACAAGGGATTGCTTGTACAAAGCAGGACATGTGGTCACCTCATACATGGATGATGTAGAAACAAGATAAAAGGCACAGAGAACAATAGCTTCTTCGGTTGAATCACCCACACTATATGTTCCCCTAATGCACAACAATTAATTTCTGCTTTATAAAAACAAGCTTGGCAGTCAATGAGTTTGTAAATATTCAGCATGGAAGTATAAATAATGAGTTTAGACACCCCAAACAATGTGATATAGTCATGACATAGTTTCAGATAGTATGGAACAATCTCATATAATGAATTTCAATTCTGCCTTTAAAGATATTACATTATATTAGATGTAATAAGGATGCAGGCTCAGGATGCTCATTGAGAACAGAATGTCATATGTATTCACTATAAGTGAAAGAAGTTAATGCCATTTCCATTTTTTGTTTGTTTTGTTTTGTTATTTTGAAGTTGAGAGTAGCCTGAAGGGTCCCTCAGTAGCTCTGCTAATTATAAGTTTAAAATTGGTCAAAATACTCTCTTCTTTAAAATGCATTCTGTTAAAGCATTCAGATGAACTTTCACAAATAAGATTTGGGCTTAGCCTAGAAATACATATTGTAATCCCTTGGCAAGATCTTACCAGTAACTTTTTAGAATATGAGTAATAGTTGATGTTAAAAACCCTTGACAATTGTCTATTATCCCACCATTCTTCTCGTGTAAACATGAGATGGGTTATAATTCAGCATGACAGAAAGATTTGGTTCCAAACAAAAATGGGAATGTATAGTCTCATGTTCCAAGGTTTCTGAATGGTTCATATGTGTTTCTATCCAGGACTGAACTGTCTATGGGAAGGGGTTATTGTGCAGAAGAAAAATCCAATTTGGAACCAGGATGTATCCCTTGTGCATGAAAAGACTTTGGAAGCACATTTTCCATGGAGGGATACTCCCTTATCCTATAGGCAGGAGGGAGGGCCTAGTTCCTATTCCAAATGACTTGACAGATGCCTGGAAGGCATCACCCTCCCTGTGGAGTGGGAGTGATGGGATGGGGGGGTTCTGGGGCCATGAGAGGGAGGGTGAGGGAACTGGGATCCTGGGATCGATATGTAAAATAAGAAAACATTATATATATATATATATATATATATATGATATATTAAACAAACAAACAAAAAACAGAAAAATCCAATTTTCAATTAGAATGACCTTTCTTTTTTATCTACCAATGCTATTGTTCCAAAGATTTTAGTGAACCAAAAGTTATTATTTTTCAGGTTATTAATATGGAACTTCCAATATCTTCATCAGTACTTTTCCTGTATGTTTTGCCATGATATCACTGAATCATAAATGCATTTAATTTACCTTCATCATCTTTTGTGTGCTTAGAAATAGAGCAATTTGCTTTGGAAAATCCTACTCCTTTTTGATCTAGCTATGAAAGAAATCTAACTATCACATGCAAATGAGAGCAGGTCAAAAATGAAAAACAGATTTTAATATCTCCATTAAAATTTCAAAGCTATAAAATAAGCCTTACTTATAAATTATCTTTTAAAAAGTATACACCAAGTGAAAAGTCTTTCAACTTCCAGCAAGACCTTTATCCCAGAACCAAGAACCTCATTCATTAATAAAACTATTGATCATAAAAGCCTACACACAGACAAACAGTGTTTTACTAACCTTAACTTTGTTGAGAGAGAATATAGTTTCTTATAGTTTTTTTTTTTTTAACATTTTGAATGTTTTTAGTATTACAGTTTAGTGTTACAGATCTCTCAACATTCTTAGGAATGCAAATTATTTTCTTGTTGGATGATATTTCAGAACAGAAGTCAGCTCTTTATTTTAAAATAATTTTTTTTTGAAACAGGGTTTCTAGCCCTGGCTGTCTTTGAATTCCCTTTGTAGATCAGATCAGGTGTGCCTCAAATTCACAGAGCTCTGTCTGCCTCTCAAATGCTAGCATTAAAGGCGTGGTTATGTTCCTGGATCCATACTTACTTCTAGGAGAACAGAAAGGCTGTTAATTGAACACAAGGTAGAAAAGAGATATTTAATATCTAAAAAAGTTTATCTGACCTTTCTGGTCATTATTATTGTCTATAAACATGGAGCTGGCTCTGTTTATTCTCACAGTTTTCTTGATGGGGGAGAGTCCACAGAACAGCTTTCTCAGATGCTTTCTAGGGATTGCATTCCAGTAACAAGACACCCATGCACAAAAGCAGATGTTATGATTCTAGCACTAAGAATTAACAGTGGGAATTTGGTTATGAAGAAGAAATGATCACTTGTTTTCTCTTTGGAAGTTTTAATATTTTTCTTTGCATCATTAGCAGATGCTCCAAAGACAAGCTTGCATGTTGTGTTTTCTATTTTGATTCAAATAGTCCTTAGTTCAGGATGGTCTTTTTGGATCACTTTGAGGCCATCATTTATCAGATGCGATTCTCAGGTACTAGGAGAAAATATTGTTTTATCAATGGTCAAGTAAATCTGGAAAATGGTTCATAACATATTTGCTTTTAGAATAGTTTGAGTGAATGTCCACTAAAGATTCTCTCTCTCTCTCTCTCTCTCTCTCTCTCTCTCTCTCTCTCTCTCTCTCTCTCTCTCTCTCTCTCTCCCCTGTCTCTCTGTGTGTAATACTTGAAATACCTTGGTGAAGTAGATTTCTACAGAACACCCTGTGGTATGACATTTCCTGTGCCTCGATTCAAACTAGGAGGTCTTTAGACTTTTACTGTGACTTTTCTGTGGCTTCTTTAAGTTTCCTTCCCTTAAACATTATTCATATTTTCTCTTCAGTCATAAGTCTTATTTTCTTTCTCTTCTCAGGGAACTCCACTATTTCTAAGGTTGGAATCCCTGTGTAAAGTATGAACTTGTCCATGGTAACTTAGCACTGCCCACATAAAGACAAGACCTAATGACTGTGTACATTATATCTAGGTACAATCTAGCTAGAGACAGATAAATTTACATCTATTTTTAAATATTGTTTCTGTAACACTCAAGTCCCTAAGTATTGCATGTTAGGATCAAAGTAAGACGTGGATTCTTGATTTCATTATTTTCTTCTTATTTATGTTGATTTTGCTCTTGTAGAGAGGTTGGGTTCCATTAACTGAACAGGCTTTGGTATCAAAGCAACTTGAAACCTTAGTACTTAGCCAGTGTTTCCCTCATCCACTCATCTGAAGTGTTCCCAGGGCCTATTTTCTTTTGAGCCATCATACCACTCAATCTGCCGTTTCTTCATTTTCTTTTGTTACAAGAGAATAAACCAGCAGCTTAGTTTTAATTAGTGGGCTCAACTTCCAGCTTCATATTACCCCTTAGTGCATATTTAAACAGAAACTTTACTATAGAAGTTTTGCTCAGGGATCCTGAATTCTATATATAGACTCCTTTACTGCCTGTTCCCTGATGGGAATGGTATCCCAGGAGCACTTGATTTTACTTGTTTTTAATGGTTATAGAAGTAGGTATAAAGGTAGTTTGGAGGAGCAGATACAGACAGTCTTCCCAAGCTCTTATTTCCCATATCTTTGCTAGTGTTATTTTCAGAATCCAATCACTAGCTCTGTAGTCCTATATAAAGACAGAAAAACTTAGGCATGTCAAAATGAAGGGCACATTTCTTTGTAATCAGTGGAAACATCAAGCACATGGTTTAAAAGAATGTGGAGTCCAGAGCCAGAATAAACCAAGGTTGAGTTGTTACTCTCTGGGCACATGGGCAAGTTAGTCATGTAGGGATGAGGCTGTAAAATGAGTTAGTAATATCTGTGTTATAGGATGCTTGACCACAGTCCTATATGTACATTTTTGCTCAACTGTGGCTGGATGTTTACATAACTGGCAACATTGTACATATGAAATGAGCCTATGCTTTTGTGTGGGAAACAGCTAGGCAGGGAGGATATTAAAACAGAAAAGGCAGAAAAGGGAGACATACTTCAATTTATTTAATTCCCTTAAAAATATGAAGTCATTAAAAACTAAGGGAAAGAATGCCTGCTGCCTTTGACAAGAGGCTGTGAATTGTCACCATCGAGTAATGTGAGAGGGAACTCAAGATTTCTATTGAGCTGGATGTATTGAAACTAGATTCTTTAGATTTTGTTGCTTAGCAACCACGACATTTGTCCTTGCCACCACATGGAGTCTCTGGGCAATTTAATACAGGGCAGACCAAGAAGGAAGCTCACTCAATACAGCAACTATGGTGAAACAGATGAGCTTCTGCAAAAACTGTGCAAATGTCTGAGCCCCCCTTAAGTGCTAGCTTTATCTGGTTTCGGCAACTCCAGCGGTGTCCCCAAATATGCAGTCTACTGACTATTTATACAAGAATAGCCTGGACAGAGGCTGCAGCACAGTCCCTAGGGCAGATCCCTTCCAGGGGATACTAGGCTAAAACTTCAGATTGGCAGTTAGCATTGACAATCAAAAGTCTAGGTGATTGGTCTCAATGGTCTGGGGTCAGACACTGAATGTATTCCTATCTGCATGATGCCACCTGCTCCAGTTTCTTACTTTCTATGATGTGGTTTCCTTGTCTTTAAAAGATGTTGCTTTGCCGTAACATTTGTGTGTAATTATTATAAGTGAATGATTTAGATGCATATCTGGCACAAAGCAAGTAGGCAATAATGATTGGCTGCTATTACTATTTGAGGTCAAGCCATTTTGCCAGCATAATTCTCTGGGGGCATTTCTCCATCTTAAGGCAGCTCTCTGTTAAGTCCTTTTCTTTTGATATGCCACCCACAAGCAGGCCTGGCTATTAATGCTGCATTGCTAATGGGGGACTCTTGTAAGTAGGATTTTCCTGCTTCCCAGTCTGTAAAGCACAGGCTCTGCTTCATCCCATCCTTCAAACCACACTCAGGGCCTTTTTGCAGAAGACAATGCAGAAAGATGAACAGAAAATACAATGATTTCTTCCAAGTTTCCCTTCTTTGGAGGAATTCTCTTTGAAGAAGGGGGGGGCGTTAGAGCAGAAGAGAGAGAAGCCTGCAAGTGCTGGAAAGGTAATAATTAAAATAGAACAAAAGCAGGGGTAAGAAGTTTCTCCACAGGAGGAAAGTAACAAGAGAAAGGCAAATTTTGTGGTCAGCCTGTTGGAAATGGAAGGTGACCGTCTTTGAGAGTGAATGATGTTGGGAGCTGTGGAACAGTGGCCCTGGAAACATATGGAACTTCTGACTGTGAGGAAGCTCACACTCTTGTGCCAAACAGGTCTGGTTTCCAGGCAGTCATATTAAACGTGTAGGCTTGATGGTATTAGAAGTTGGTGATGGCGGTTTTTGAATTGGTCATGGGATTTGAGATGTGGGTTCATTGGCCATAGACTTGGTTGGGTTCCAATTCTGACATTACTTACAAATAAATTCTAATTAATTACTCACAAAATATTTTTTAACTGAAAAACTCATGTTTAATACTATAACAACACAGAATTATTAAATATACAAACATAGACACATCTATACATATATGTATATATGTATCTTCTGCCCTATAAGACCTAATATTTTGAATGCATGCTAATGTATGTATTTATGTGTTTTATGTCTTTAATGATATCAGATTTCACAATGTGTGACTAACTTTTTTTCCAGAACAATATATCAGACATCAAAACTGACATATTTAAATTCATGTATATATATATATATATATGTATGTATGTGTGTGTGCGTGTGTGTATGTGTGTATACATACATGTATATGCACACATGCACATACATAAATATACACATATAATTTTTCTTTTTCTTTTTTGTAGTTTTCCTTTTTAGTTTTCAAGGCGAGCTTTCTTTATGTAACCTTGGCTATGGAAATTGCTTTGTAGATCAGGCTAGCCTTTGCTTCCTGAGTTCTGGGATTAATAGTGTGCACCACCATGCTTGGTTCTTAAAGTGCATATATTTTATTGGCTATGTATTACTAATATACATATATATGCTAACAAATGTTTTAAACAGAATCCCTATTGATACTTCAAAATTTCCAAATCAGCGCTGCTTATATCTATATATTTTTATGTGAGTGTACATATTTACACATGGCATTTTAAAGTTATTTGTGGGTTACAGTTCAAAAGCTATAGATGTACTTTAAACAGTGTTATAATGACAGTTTCCCCTATACTGTTGCCATGGTAAAAATAATTTCATCTTAATTGTTTTGTCTTTCAGATATTACATATGCGATTTGCTTCTGTTTGTACTTCCATGGCTAGTGCATGCCTCTTTGCTTATTGAATTTGCTTATATTCTCCTGGGTTGCCTTTTTCATACTAAAATATGTAGAATTCTGGATATTGGATGGCCTAGTAGTTAAGAGCACTAGCTGCTCCTGAAGAGGACCCAGGTTTGGTTTCCAGCATCCATTTCAGTCATTTTGCAACTGTCCAGAACTCCAGATCCTGGGTATCTGCTGCCTCCTATTTATCTCCACAGGCACCTGCACGTTCATGCTACATAGTAACTCACATACATACGTATAGACTAAAAAAAATCTGTAAAACTTTTGTTAAATTTTGACTGTTAGGAATGTATGTGCATTGTGCATATATTAGAAGAAATATATAGAGTTGTAGGTGATAACTTGGACTGTTTTTGCTTAAGGATACCATTTGTCGTACAGAAACAAACTTTACTGAGTTAATTGTGTCGCTTTTTTCTTCATTTCCATTTCAAAATGTTTTTCTTCACTTTAGTGACTTTTTTTATTTTAAATTTTTGTTCATGTGGAATTTCTTATGTAATAAGGGAAACAGAACTTTCAAAACAAAACATTCTCCTAAAATGGACAGCATAGACTTTGTTGCCAGGGCCTCTGGGTGCTGTCTTTCCCCTTTGCTAATCTATAACCTGCCTCGGGCACTATTTTGTTTCCCTTGTTTGTTTACTGTGTAATATAGAGAAAGCATGGCTTCTCCATTTTTGTTTTGATTTGGAGTATCTGTTCCCTAGTTTATGAAAACTTGCTTAATTTATTGAGGGAGCAAACAAAGTTTGACACAAAAGAGCAAGATGATCAACTTTGGAGTTCAGCTCCTCACAGGCAGTGGCTATAAAGTATAGACACTGGGAACATTCACTTATTATCATAGCTTATTTTATTCAGCACTCTGGAAACTTTGCAGACATCAGCACGTTGGGTGCAATTTCAGGTACAAGTGGGAGCTGGGTTTTCTTGTGGAGATGTTAGCCCAGTGAACTTGTCGTTTTAACTACTGCTTTCTTTTGCCAGCATGTGTGAGAGGAACACTCTAAAATTGACCTTGCTCGTTTTATTTTCAGCAAGCAGATCTGGCTCACTCAACATGGCTTTGTTGCTGCCGTTGGTACATGGTCTTTGTTGGATGATGAATTCATGACTAACCAGTGGTATCTATGAAGTTACATGGCATTAGAGCTTTCGAGGTACGTGGGGTTTCTTGTCTACATTCACTATGTCCTTATAAAATTATGCTTTTGTTCCCTAATAATTTTAGTATTGTCTAGTCAATCTTTTAACTACCATAGACAGACACTACAGTTGTACCCACAAATTGTTTTTGTAAAGCTAGACTTTTCTATAATGTCAACAGAATGAAGTGAAAGCCAGAACTAAATTTTACTCAAGCCTATAGATACAAATTTGCTCATGCATAAGATACAAAATTTATTCATGCCTATTTGTGCAAACGCTTGTAATAAAACATCATTAAGGGGTCTAACAGCTTATTAGGGTAATAGGACAATATGGACAAGAAAGTTCTTATCAGAAAGGCAAGTAAACATGCAAAGAATTTATGAATTTTTACTTCAGTACTGAATTATATCAGAGAGGCTCTATGTCAGTAGACTGATTAGATGCTCTGGTGAAAGGGAACCATTTAAAAGCACTTCAAAGGGACTAAGAAAGACATTTCTTAAAACAAAACCAATTATGCAATACCAGCAACCAATGTAATGCCAGTATTTTATAAAATGGAAAAGATAGTACTTCCCCCCCAAAATAAAAATAAATCAGACAGCAAGACGTACATTCAATATTAGCATTATTATCCAACATTATTTTAGGAATATTTGATAATACAATGAGACAAAAATTAAGGACATAATATGCTTATTTGAAAAGAAGAAAGATCTAATCATTTGCAAATGATATAACTACAAACCTGAAAATAAAATTACCATACAGAATTTGATGTATTAGTCATTAATATTAAAATGAGTAGCTTAAAAGATATTAAAAATATCATCAATTAACAATAAAGAAAAGCAAGTGTACTTTAACATTCTACTCTCCTTGACTACAAACCCAAAAGGTATCAGGAACTAAATCTAGCAATCCAATGCAGGGTCTTTATAAAGAGCCTGCAGTTTTTACTATAAAAGGACATACTTAAATGGTCCAACTTGGTAATTAAGTTTCATCTGAATCCTAATCAGGACACACCAACTTCTTAAAATAAAACGAACAATTAGACTCTTCCTCTACCCATTAACTGTGTGTTCTCACCCTCTACTGTGTGTAAAGGAGGAGCTGGTTTCATCCAGTAAAGTTACCATACTTAGCTTTCTGTGTGTTGGTCCAATCCCAAAGCAGCCTGATGTCCAGTTAGAGGAAGAAGAGGTTGTTTCACCAACTGAATTCAAGTATATGTTGTCAACAGAGTTTTAAATCAGTCCCTCAAACTATCCAGAGAAATTCATCATTAGTTCTCTTCATAGTACCCAGCAGAACTAACTATATTTCTAGAAACAAATACTCCACACTCCAACAATCTCAAGGAATATAGCCACCTTTGTTTTATATCACATTATGAATAAGTAAAACAAAACCCGATCTTCCTACTGAAAAGTAGTCAAATACTTATCAGTGTGGAAGTTTAAAGAGAAGAACAAATGAAAGAGAGACCTAAAACAGAGCAGTTACCATAGAATCGAAAATGGCTGCAGGAAGATGGAAGGTCACCCCGTGGTGGTAAAGGTTGAAATGGACACGGAGACTGAGACCATTCATTCTCAATTGCAGACGAACAAGGAGAGTAGGAGAAAAGCATGATGCATCCGCCTGCCATGGTGGGCGGCGGCGGGAGCGAAAGTTTTAGAGGGAATGAAAGCACCACATTTACCTCTTTCACCAGCAAGCTTTCTGCTTTGTGCTCTGCCTCTTCTGGTACCGTTGAATACAGTGTTCGGATATCCCAAGAAACCGTGGCTGTCTGGGATGAGAAAGGAGGAAAAATTTAGCCTTCCATCTTGAAGCATGGAGTGGACCGCTATCCCGAAAACACAAGGGCAGATTGTCATAGAGCTGGGGGGAGAAGCTTCCCCACCCAACCCCTATGATTTTCATCTCTATAAAAGAAGAAAGCCAAGTAGTCCTAAAACCGTGACTACGAGTATTTCCATAGTTATTGCTTCATCTGAGTAGCTCAGGGTTTTATGATCAGTTTTATTACTGAGAGGAAAAAACATGAACATCTGTGGTTGTGACTTGTCTCCATTAGAATCTTTTGTCGCCGTGCTTGCTGTTCATGTTAAAATAAATTTGAAATGAATTTTAAAAGCTTACAAAATCCTATTGTAAATAGTAACATATAAACTTATCCCCTTTTAGGAAGACAGAGAGAGACAGACAGAGAGAGAGGAGAGAGAGAGAGACAGAGACAGACAGAGAGAGAGAGCAAACATAGCTGGGAAAGGAAAGCACAATGAACTTGAACTTTGAAGAAAAAAGGTTGTTTTAAATGTTATTTTCTGTTGAAGTAAGTAAAAGATTTTTCACAAATTTAAACAAATAATCTATTTATGTGAATAGCATTCTATTACATGGGTACACATAAACTGATACATTAAGTACCTCTTTGATGCACCCAGAAGAGAATTTCAAAGGTTGTCTTTGTTTGATGTGTCTCTAGGTTTGGGCTTATAATTTTACTGACATGATTGCATCACAGACATCAGTTTTCTTCACTCTGTACATTTTCACGGTTATGTGGTGAAGATGACCGTACTCCTCATGGTACCACTCACTGAGAGCTTTTATGCCACACATCTCCCAAACACAAATGATTCCTCAGAGTTTCTGAGATACAAACTACAGTTTATATAAACTGGTCCATGAAAGCATGCTCCTGGATTGGTGGTTGAAAGAAATGAAAATCTCAAAACCCACTATCGGCAGCTTAGGAGAGGTGGGTACAAGGGAGATTCTCAGAGTTCTGTCTTCTAAGGTCATGGTGTTGTAGCCAGCTCTGTCAGCAATAGCGGCATTGTGTCCATCATTCCTTTTATCCTAATTTCAGACTCAGGAATTTTTTTCAGATTCTCTCTTCACCCCTGATGCAAGTCCCATGTAGGAAAATAATTTGTTTGTTGTCACTGCCATAACCTCTGTTGAATTTTTCTTGAGTGTATGTATGTAGTATGTGTTCAGGGTAAGGTTGTGTAATTATTTATTTGCAAGCACATCAGTGTCCCTGCTATGTATGGGTGTGGTAAGTGGCTCAGTGTGTGTGTGTGTGTGTGATTAGTGTAATGCATGAGTGTGACTATATAGTAAGTGTGGGTGTGATTATGCATAAGAATATGCTATTATAGTATGTGTATATATGCTGTAAATTTATGTGCTGTGCATAGGTAGAATGTGCTTGCCTGCATTGTGTCAATCTGAGTATTCCTGTGCACGCATGGATGCATGTGATACATGGATATATGTCTGTGGTAGTACGCATATGCATGTATACATGGGAAGTATGGATTTTGACATTGTGAAAGAGGAAGAATCTCACATGAATCTAAGATCAGAGGATAAAAATAATGAAATATGTAGCGTTCCAGATACTCCATTCAGAGAAAGTAATGTTCAACTTAAAATATAGCTACAGGGCGAGCCAACAGGCTCCAGGACCTCAAGGCATCCGCAGGAAAGAGGATGCAAGAGCTGGGGCTGCCAACTTAAACCAAGTGTAGACAAAGAGAGCAAGTGTAGGCCTTGCAGATAAAGCGGAGGTCTACACTCAGACCAGGAAGTGGTTGTTTCTGTGTAGGGTGCAATGTAGTCACGTTAGAGTTATCTAGATTTTTTTTCATTTAAACTTCTTTGTACAATCTCCTCCTTCAAGCTGCTTCTTTGTTGTTAGTCTTTCTGTGGATACTAACAACTCAGTCTTGGGGATTACTGCTTAGATTTCAGTGACCTGGGAATGACTGTGGAAAGATAGTCTACAGATACCCCATTTTACTTTCATTGTTTTCTGAAAGCATTACACATCAAGATTCACATGGTATTATATTAGTGATCTAACATGACAGTACACAGATACTTAAATCAATAGCCACATGCAACACATGAAGCTAGAAATGATTTATTTCACTCAAGTATTCCTGATGCTCTGTGGTCACAAAATGCAGGATCCCTGATGATCTGTGATCATGAAATGCTGTCCATCCTTTACTAAATAAGATCACTGTGGCTCACTCATGCTTGTGAAACCATGTGATAAATCTAGGACATTATTTTGCAAGTTCTGTGCATGCAGAAGGTCTTGTAAAACACAAACATGGCACAAGAGAAGGAATGTGAATATGCACGTGTCTGCATGACATGGCATGCTAATGATCTCAGTATAAAGCTGAAACATTTGTTTAAAAAAACCAAAAGGCCTTCATGAGGTTAGAACTTTCAAAACTTGGGTATCCATCCATTTGTTTTATATTTGTTCTTGTGTTGGGACACAAGTAACTTGATTAAAATAGAAGTATGAAGAATCCTATTTGTTAAGGACATTAGTACATTTAAAAAGAATTTCCTTTCTGAGAAGTTGGTGTTTTCAGACCACTACAAATTGCCTTGGCCACAACAGACTTCCTGTTCTCTTTAATAAAGCTCTGTTCCACAATTGGTATAGTTCAGTAGAATGGAACAGATCTGAGACTGCACTGGAGCTCGGCCGAGCTCATCTGATGACAATAAGGGGCATATTGTCAAGCATTTGGGAAGGAAAACTCTTCTGAACTGATGGCCCCAAGCCTGTACTTGCAGTTTTAGGCCCATGATATCCAGTGTCTTTGACTGCAGCCCTGTTACTTCCTAGTTCCCTCAATGCTGTACTGGGTTTCTAGTCTTTGTGGTTTTGTTGCAGCAGCCAATCTGCTGGCTAAAATGACTCTTTGGTGTTCTGTCTTTGACTATCTGCACCTCTTCTGACATCACAACCTAGAAGAAGCTTCTTTAAATAAAAGGATGAGAGCACTATTGAGAAATATGATTAAATATGCCATAGACCATATTATTTTAAAGTGTAAATTTGTATAGATTTTGAGCATTCTCAGAGCTGTGAAATCATCATCACTATTTACATTTAGCATGTGTTCATCACACCTCAAGAAGCCCTTTATCTTCTAGCAGTCTACACATATGCCCTTCTTCTCAGTATCTAGCAACACCACTAAACCACTTTCAATGCCTATACATTCCATTTAAATGGAATCGTTATACATGGCTGACATAGAGGTCTATCCTCTTGGCAAAAGATTCCTCTCTACATCAGATTAGCCATGCCTACCGGAGCCAGTCTATAAAGATTGGGCTTTCTCTCATAAGACGATGTAGTGGGAAGTGTCAGTGGACCCTTACCCAAGTGTTTACCCATTCCTTTAAGCTATTTGTGTGCAACTCAGTCCTAATTGCATATGGCCTAAAGGTTTTGCAGACATGCTAGAAAACATAAGTGGGGGAAATTATGAGAGGGGGCTTCATCTATGTGGCCATGGAGAAGCCACAATCCACATTTTGTGGAGACTTTCCAATGCAGTTGCGTTTGGAGTCTTCTATGCTTTCACTAAAAACTTCTCACTCATGGTCTGCAATTAAGCATAATAAACTCATTGGCCCTAAAGAAAAACATGTATGGAGTAGTACTTTGTTTTTTCCCTGGACATTATGAGGAAGGGGTGATGTTACTTCATCTCCCCAGAGAAAATATTCTTTCAACAGTGGCCCTTTGTGATGTGACTTAGCATGATGTATTATTGGAGGTTCATCCATATTGCAGCATCTATACATATGTCCTTCTCTATTATTGTTGAATACGACAAATTCCTTCTAGTTGGTAGACAGTTTGCTTGTTTCTATTTGGGGGGTTATGCTTCTGAAAATAAATATATATATATATATATATATATATATATATATATATATAGAAAGCTTCATGTGCAAATATGTTTTGGGTACAATGAAACACAGAGAGCGGTGTCTACCTAGTCTCTTCAAAATAAAGATCTAGAATTGCTGGGCTACCCTAATTTTGTTATATTCATTTATTATGTTTAATTAATATATATCAATTATTCAAACAGGGTTTATTAAAACAATTCCATTTATGTACATGATATACTT
Organism: Cricetiscus sungorus; assembly: GCA_030556225.1. Taxonomy (NCBI): domain Eukaryota; kingdom Metazoa; phylum Chordata; class Mammalia; order Rodentia; family Cricetidae; genus Cricetiscus; species Cricetiscus sungorus. Next base: position 26,368,279 of record JANBXA010000328.1, on the reverse strand, counting down.
TCATCTTATGCACTCTCTTTATCACCCTTTCTTAGTCTCCCATTTCCTGTTCTGAATTCCTAATAGTTCTCTTTTTATTTCAGATCTTTCCCTCTCTAGATTTCATATGAGAGAAAATATAATAGTTGTCTTTGTGAGACTTATGGCAATGCTCACTTCTAGGCTTTTTCCTGGAGATAACATCATCCCATTGTTTGTGGTTAAATAACACTACATTGTCTTGCTGGTGGTATCACTCACAGTGAGATTCATAGAGTTAATATTTACTTTAAACTGGGTGCCTCAGGTTTTAAGGAGGCACCTGGCACATAGAGTATTATTTTGAAGGAAGCAATATGAAAATCAAAGTGTTTATGTTTGAATTTTGTCCTCGGTGGCTTACATCCTTGGTCAAAGGTCTTTCCATGAGAGGATGTTATAACTTAGAAGAAACCTAATTGAACACAGATTATTACTTAGTTTTCAAATCATTATAGCATTGTCATTGCACAAACATTATGAACCATTTAAAGTTTTCTTTTCATATTCAAAATTCACAAATTAAAAATATTTAAGAGTCCTATAAAACTAAAGCTGTGTTTCAGATTAAAAGAAAGAAAGAAAGAAAAAAACTCATGGCCTTTCTGCTTTGTAATTTTAACCATAGCAAGATCTTTGGACTTCCTCTCATAGAATGGCCCATGCGGCAAAACATGGAAGTCCCCAAGTACCAGCTGCTTTCAATAGCTAAAAATACGCTATGAAAAATGTAAGTCCTTGATACATGATGAAATATATGTCATTCAGTTTGGACAGTCAGCCAATGACAACTCCACAATCAACCTGAGTGCTCTTGAATCAAACCAATGCTAAGAAGGTGGACTTGGAGGAGACAATGTAACTTCTTTGGCTAGCTACTTTACCCATTGAAGAGAGCATAGAACTATGATTTTGGAAGTGGCCCTTCTTGTAACACAAAGTCCAATGATTCAAGTGTCAGCATTGTCTCCTGTTCATGCTGGTATTCCGATACTTATACTTAGCTTCCTAAAGGTGATTCTAAAAATTGAACTTCAATAGAGCTTTGTCTAAGTGGGCAATGTTGGACAATAATGCAGACTGCCCAGTGTTCTTCATTCATAGTCATCTCAACTTCATTGTTTAAGTGATTCTATCTCAGGCTTTCTGCACGTTTCACCCAGCAAGAAAGTCATTATGGTTCTGTTATCTTCTGTTATGGGATTTTGCCTTAGTTTCTACTTAGACTGAGTCATCAAACATGATTCACTGTGTCCGAAACTTTTCTTCAGCCTCTCCTTACCCCAGTCCAACCCTTAACTACATTACTGAGTCACACATCGAGGACCAAGTCTATTTTTGGTCTGTTTCTATTACTACAAAGTTCAAAATATAAAGATAAAAATCAACAGTAGTGAATTTCATGATGAACCTGTTCATGTCTTTGAATACATGAATTAGTACATGCATGTACCTTGGTTTTTCATACTACAAGATTATGATCGAAGTTTTATAGAAGTTATCTGGTCCTTGAATCCACATAGCAGGAGAGTAATTTCTACCTGGCATACCAAGAAATAAGGAAAATGCTTCTAGAAGAACATTTTTAATTCACTTTTGATAGACACTTTTAAATACCCACGAGCCATACAGTATTTTGGATACTTGATGTAGAGATATGAACTACTTTTCCTCTTACCTAGTAAGAGAAATCAATCAAATTAGTATATTCAAGTGCCTGAGGGAGGAGACTACCTTTGCTGATGTCAGATGTGTGCCAGGTACTGTACTAGACAAAAGGAGCCTCTAGAGAGAAGACCAAGTTTCTCAGTGTTTTTTTTTTTTTTTTAAGCAATATGTTGATTTGTGTCAAAGAGGAGAACTTCTTAACCTTCATTTTTTTTTTCATCATTAAGCAGAGGTAATTTCTCTATCCCTTTTTGTAACTCAAGACTTCTATGTCAGAATGACCTTTGATTCCTAAGGTTTTCAAAGAATTGAAGTTATTTCCTAAAATAAAACACAAGGCCTTCTGAAAGAAAATTCACAAAATTTATTTTTATTATTTATGTTTTCTTTTCTATTTTGTTGAGGCATGGCATCATATCCAAACCTCAAGTTTAGCATTATAGCTAGTCTTGTCTCGTTGGCTAAGGCTAGAATTTCTAGCATGCCACCATACCTTCCTAAGGTTTACTTGGTTTTCTGGGATCTGTACTCAGGTTCTCATACTTATGTGGCAAACACATTAATCACTGAGCCATCTTTCCAGTCCCTAAATTTATTGCTGCACTGGCTTTGTGTCAAGTACTACCATAGTTGCTGTGCATCTTACAATGATAAGGGAAGGAAATGTTGTCCTGTTGGAATGGGTGCCAGGAAGTTGAACAGAAAGTAAGTTTAAGTGTAAGGTCCATACCTGTTTTACATGTATGGAGGCCTAGCTTTGCTTCCCAGAACCATGAAGGCAAAAGCCAGCAAGCAAGCAAGGAAACAAGCAAATGTACAAAAATGATAATATTTTCAAGTTGTATCCAGTGCTCTAAGTGAAGAAAGGGGTGTCATGACAGTAAATTTGGTCAAGAGGAGAGTAGGACCTTAAAGATTCTTCCTTAAAGAGGAAGAATCTACATATCTACAACTAAGTTTCAGGAACCAGGAGCCAGCTGCATAAAGAGCACAGGTCCAACAGAGGCAAAGCGTTTGCTAAGTATAAGAACAGAATAAACATCAGATGCTCTGTGTGGTGACTAGAGCTTGGAGATCATCAGGAGTCAGGTGGCAGGGAGAGCAGTGAAGAGTGGGTTGGATGGAGGAATATTCTAGTAAGTTCATGATACTGTCTGTTTCATGACTCTGAAAGCTTTCAGTAAATACTGGATGTTAATGAATCAAAGTATGTCTATGGAGAAAGCATAAGGACCCCCCTAGAAGGTCATCCTGGGGATCTAGGCAAAAATAATGATGGTATCTCATGATATCAGTGTGAAGAGGCAAAAGTTCATGCTTGCAGTGTAAGAATGCCGTAGGGTGAAATGAACACTTTCTTTTGAGGATATCAAATGCCAGAAACAGTTGCTGCTTCTTGGTATCCAACCACAGCAATTTCATCAGCCTTACTCTTTCTCTCCATATTAGGGCACCCATTGGTAAGGCTCAAGATGCTTGCTCCCCTTGTCAGTCTCACTCCTTTGGGAAGTATTGTTCTATATTCATCCCCAGTGGGTGCTGAATAAATATTGATTAAACAAAGCAAGTAATGAATGAATCATGTCGGCAGGAAGTGTGGGTGCTCGGAGCCATAGAAACAGAGATGTGAACTGGGTCCTCTCATTGGAAGAGCAGGCTCTGATTACTAATGTTTGGAAGGACAGGTGGGAGTGTTAAGATCCTCCATACTCCACCCTTTGAGATTAGTCTGGTCATTTTATTGCCACTTCTTCTTGGATGAGTGGAAACTGTCCAGGCACAGAGAGTTCCACTACCAGAGTCAAGGAAATGATGTGTTTTCCAGGAGCATTGTATGTTTTTGGTGGCAAGCCACACTCCTAAGTGACATAGGCTGTGAATGGGGCAGAGGATGGCAGGGGATTTAGAGAAGTTTATATATGCTACATAGAGCATGAAAGAACTGTCTAGAACAAATATTTGATCGTGTGTGTGTGTGTGTGTGTGTGTGTGTGTGTGTGTGTGTGCACATGAACATGCATGTGCACCATCAGAGGGTGAGTTTTATAGGGCTTGTGCCAGTCAGTTTTAACTATCAATGTGACACAACCTAGAATCCTGTGGGAAGGTTCTTAAGGGAATGATTTATATCAAGGTAGCCTGTGGGATGTCTATGGGAGCATTGATGACCATTGATTGTCATTAAGCCACATAGAAAGACTAGACTCAGTCCATGGCAGGCAGCACCGTTTCATGAGTGGGACCCTAAACTGTACAGGAGTGAAGAAAATTAGCAGAGTATAATCACAAGCAGCAAGTACGGACCCATACATCTATTCTCAGCTCCTGACTGTAGAGGCCTTGCCTTAAGATCCTGCCTTGAGGTCCCCACAGAAAAGGACTAACCTGGAATTGTAGGACAAACAATCCATTCCTCTAGGTTGCCTTTGGTCAGGGTATCTTATGACAAGAACAGAAATGAAACTTGACCAGTGCTGTATGCCCAAACTCAAACTTCTGCAACCACTTAAAGCCCTGTCTGCCCCATGAAAACCACTGGCAACCATCAAGTGAACCGATGCAAGTGCTCAAATAAAAGTTGGCTTGTGGATACCAGAACACACATTTCAGATTCTTTTCGCTTGCTACCAACTAGATTGTTTATCCCTTCAACTATTTAAATCAACAATTCTTAGCTCATGGGGCATATAAAAATAGGCAGTGCACTCACTACCCGTGGGATCTAGATTTCCAAGCCAAAATGCATAGGGCAAGAATGAGAAAAACGGGGCAGGCAAAAGGGAGGAAACTATGTCAGACTTTGACTAAAAATCCTGGCAATTTTATGCTGACACAGTGTTTAATACTTCCCATCATAAATATAAATGAAAATTCAGCCACTTATAGGAAATGCCATTTTCTGGTAATAAGATTAGAGGCCATTGTATATCTCTTGAGTGTACTAATTAGTTGTTTTCCTCCCAGCTGGCCTGTGGCATCTTCCAAGTCCCATTACATGTCCTCCACAAAGAGGCTGCATGTGTTGTTAATATTAAACTCTAGTCATTTATTCTAGGAACATTTCAATGTCTCATTGTCTGTATTTAGAAAAAAGATAAGAATGCTAAAGCTTTCTCATTCTTGGACAACCTTGTCTTGGACTATTCTCTGAGCAGTCTTACCCATCTGAGAGCTATTATAACTTTACCCCTGCTGTTCTATCAGTCTCAAATAGTTCTTCCTTGGCTTTTAGTGTGTTTGGTCCTCCTTGAGAAATCAGAGCTCAGCTCAGCTCAGCTCAAATGTCACTTAGTCAAAGGGACTGCCCAACTTCCCAATCTAATTCAGTTCTTCTGGGGGCTCGGTTTCCATCACATTGCCCTATTTTTTTTGTTTTTTGGTTTTTTTTTTTGTTTTTTGAGACAGGGTTTTTCTGTGTAGCTTTGCTTTGGAACCTATTCTGGCACTCACTCTGTAGCCCAGGCTGGCCTTGAACTCACAAAGATCTGCCTGCCTCTGCCTCACAAGTGCTGGGATGCCCTATTTTTTTTTTAGCTTATAAAACAATCTTTATTTTCTTAATTAATTTGTGAGTCAGTTTTCTTATCTGTTCTTCACATAGCAGTGAGATGCTCAGTGTCCTCAGAACTAAGACATTTCTGTTCAATGACTTCTGCCTCTTAAAACAATGCTTAATATTCTGTATTCTGTATTTCATTCTTATTTAAATAAAGGGAATGGTTAGGGAGCTAGGGGTGTGTGATAGGATAGCACAGTTAAACTGTGCTAGTATTTCCTCCAGGGGCATGGAACGTGGCTGTGGGGATAAAGTCGGCTGGGGAGGAGATTAGGAAACTCTTTGTGGGAGTGTATTTACTCCTTCCTCTGTATGCATTCTGGGACTTGAACTCTGGTCCTTAGGCTTGGCAGCAAATCCCTTTACTCACCGAGCCATCTAGTTGGCCCTGTAACTTCATTATGGAGGCAATAAGGAACAGGCACACAATGGAACAGTCTTGTGAACTGACGAGAATGATCACATTGGGAAAATAGAGCAATGTCCTATTGTCGGCTCTGTTTATGCTGCTAAGGATGGCAGGATAGCAAAGGTAAAACAAGAACAAAAAAAGTCAGGGACAATGTTTAAATGAGGCTGAACAGATGACAAATTGGAGGTCAATTCAGAGCAAATGTGAAGTCCAGCCATGTCTCCACTCTCTTTCTGAGGTGGGGAGGGACTCAGTGGTGCTTTGCATATTTCTGTATAACAGGGCTGGAAGAAAAGATGTTCCAAGGTTCATGAATTTTGGTGCTGTCTGATAGAAAGCCTTTTGGGGTTTACCCCCAGGCTCAAGAATCAAAATAAGGATGTGGAATTTAAAAAAAAAGAAGAAGAAGGTAGTTCAACTTCAAGTTGCAGTTCAAGCCCCAGTGCCTGGTCCAACCACAGAAATGAGATCTACAGAGATGATCTCTCTTAAAATGTGCCATCGGTATGTGGGAGCCATTTTAAAACACCGAAAAACAGAGGGAAAGGATTACTTCTGTTTTGTCCACACCTGTCTCTTTTCTTCCACTGTTATCCACATTTGGAACAGAGAAATATTAACTCTGTTTCCTCTATAATTGTTTGCATTTCACCAGACACAGGACTTCATGCATTTCATGCAAGCCTTCTACCAAATTAGCCTATCAATTTTCATGCCATCTCTTGTTAGTACTCAGGCATCTCTACTGATCTGCCCTTGGGGTTCTGTCAGGAAATGCCCTCAGCTGCAGCCACTAAGAGTATCACCTGTGCACATTCACTACTTTCCCTTTTAAAAGGGCCCTGACTGCCTCCCATATTTCTCTTTTCTCTGCCTGCTTTTTTGCCTATCTCTCTGTCTCTCCCCCCACCATCTCCTCCCCCTTCTTTTCTTCTTCCCCCCATCTCTGAGTACCTCTCTCTTCTTTTCTGCTGCTCCTGTCCCCAGAGGCTGGTCTCCCTCTCTCCTCCCCATTTTCCCATCCACTTTCCCCCAATAACGCCCCCAACACTCAAGCTCTGTCATATGTCATATTTCTCTTACGTGCTGTTTTTTTTTTAAATCACAACTTCTTTTGCCTAATTCATGAAGGAAGAAAAAAAAAAAAAAAAAACAAATCAAAACTTTTCAAAGCCAGAAGCCAGCCAGATCTGTCCCCAAAGATAAGAAAGGATACTAAAGCTGTGTCAGTAAAATGTGGAAACCAAGATTTATTCTCCCTGAGAGAGAAATCCAGGGGCACAGACTGTTCTGCAGGGGTACCCTCCAGATGCCCTTTCATCTGAAAAGTTGAAGTCTGGGATATCTAAGACTGCCGTTGCTTTATGAGAAAAATGGGAAAGGTTACCAACTGCCCAGGGCAGCCTCTGTTTGCAGAGCTGTTCACTAACAGTGTCAATTCTCCAGATGACTGCAGGTAACAGAATCTAGTACTTGGGGCATACTAGTGCTCATCATCGACAACATCATCCTTCTTAACTTAGTATTAACTTCTTTTCCTTCTCTCTCGGTCTATCTCACTGACCTGGAGCTAATGCTAGGCTGTCCACTGCTAGAATCTTCCTGTTTCTACCTTCCCAGCACTGGCATTACAGGGGTGTACCACTGTACCAGACATTTTAAAGTAGGTTCCAAGGGAACAGATTCAGGAGCTTATTCTTATGTGTCAAGTTCTTTCCTAACTCGGTGGGCTATCTCCCTCCTTTTCAGTCATTCTCTCCACTAACTTCAAGAGCATCTTAAGTATACACTGTCCTAAAGGGAACATACATCAATCCACAAAGATGTTCTTGCTTTGACCCCAAGATCTGAATAAAGGCCAACAAAGATTCAGGGTAGGTTTAATGCAGTTGGGATGTAATATATGAGAGAATAATGAACGAATGAATTAGCATTAAAATATTCTCCTCTTTTGTGCACTAGAGTTTTACTTTTTCTCCTGGATAATTTCTATTTCTCAGAAGCTTCTAGTTAGAAATGGTCTCAGGGAAGAAGTACTCCAAGTCAAAGGAAGGTCATGGTAGGAGCTTTGGATATTGGCAGAAATGTAAGCTCCAAGTGGACTGGGGCAGCACCATTACTGCTCTGGGTCTGTGTGTCCACTGTTGAGTCTCACTTCCATTCCTCTGAGCAGGGAAAGCCATGGGCTGGAAATGGCCTTCTGCTGCTATAATGAGAAGCAGGGTGGTCACAGGAAGAAGGTGTTGTGGAAAATTAAAGATGCGTTACATTTGTCTATTCTGTAGAACATTTGTTTTAATGATGCAAAGATGTCCTGCATTCCTTTATGTTTCATTTGTCTAACTCTGTGAAGCTGTGTTACTTTGCCTATCTAGAACACCTGATTGGTATAATAAAGAGCTGAAAGGTCAATAGCTAGGCAGGAGATAATAAACAGGTGGGGTAGCAGACAGGGAGAATAAATAGGAGGAGAAATGAAATCTAAACTCAAGAAAAAGAGGAGGGAGGAGCGAGAAAAAGGAAAGGAGGACACCAGGGTCAGCCACACAGCCACACAGCCAGCCACAGGGTAAGAAGGAAAGAAAACACAGACGAAGAGAAACAGGATAATTTAAGTTAGAAAAGCTGGCTAGAAACAAGCCAGGCTAAGGCTGGGCATCCACAATTAGGAACAAATCTCCATGTGTGTACTTGGGGCTGGGTGGCAGGCCTTCAAAAGTAAAAGACAAACAACTACAAGAAGTCTTTACTTTCTGAATCTATGTGGAAAGACGCATGCTAATTTTACAGGACTCAGGGAGACTTACTGAGAAGTCATCACTGGGGAAAAACAGAAGATCTTGAAGGGGATCATTCCGGTAGGTTTTTTCAAGTTCTTCGATGACAGTTTCATAATCCAAAGGCTCCAAAAGTCTGGGTTTTTCCTGCTGTGGGAAAAGCAAAACAGAACAAAGCCGAGTTAACTGTTAAGCATATCATCTTGCTTCATCTCCGTGGCAGCTTCAGTTTCATTTTTTTTTTTTTTCTTTTCTGTCGCTAAGGCGTTGACATCACACAGTCCTTCCAGTTCCATCTCCAGGAATTTGGGATGGAGACACATAACCACCTAGTGATTATTTCCCCAGCTGAAATAAAGTGAGGGGGACCCTAAAATACACAACAGCTCCCTGAGTAATTTAAGCTGCTTATACTGATGGGGGTGCAATAGATGTTCATGTAGACTTGATCTTTTCTACATTAGGAAGGGCTGCTTACTCAGGATAGTGTTACCACAACGGTCCTCACTGCCTCTGCTGAATCACATTCTTTTTGAGTTCTACTTCAGTCAGTTTGCAAACGTTGGCACTTTGCTAGGAAGCAAACTATTGCAGGCTGTCTCCATTGTCAATGAAGAAAGGATCTCCTGTCAGGATCAACTGCTTGGCTCTGAGCTTCTTTGCCTCTACAGAAAGAAGCTGTGTGGATGTCTACTAGAATAGAGCAACTGTACTATGAGGGATACATTATGCTGAAGATGGGTGAGACTGATTAAAAGTGCAGACGGTCACATGGCATTAAAGTCCTGGAACCAAGAGAAGCTGCATACCCTCTGAGAAGTCTCCCCATAGTGGAAAAATAAAAAGGCTTGAGGGAGAAGCAATGTGTCATTTCTGAGTTGATGTGTTTGTTCCATACCATACATGGATCACCAATCGAGAAAAATGGGGCTCTTCTCTGAAGAAAAAACAAAACAAAACAGTATTTCAAGACAGAAACCCCAAGACATAATGAAAGGAGTCCCCTATTGCTTTGATGAAGTGTTCATGCAAATTAACTGAAAAGACTCCCCTACATGTAAGTGCATCTGGGGGTTGGGCTCCTAGAAGTGTGAAGGATCACCATGAAACCCGGATGCTAAAGTGATCCTGTAACTAGTAATGCCACTTACTGTCAGCCATACTATTCACTCCTTAGCTTCCCACTAGATGCCCCACCTCGGTAAAGCATGGTCCCCCGAATTTTCATCTATGTATTAAAAACTGCTAATGGGCTTCTTAAAATTAAACAGTCAATATTGGTTTTGATGATTTTGCAAATATTACGAACAGCAAAATGTGAATGTCATGGTCCAATAGTAAAGATATCCATCCATTTTCTGGGTTAAGAGACAAACAATCACAACATCTTTAAATGGTTAAACAAACTGGCAGGGTGAGTGTTCCTTCTGGAAGTACTGTCAAGGAGCCAGCTGCTCCTCAGGACTTTTGAAGAAAAGGGGTTGCCTGACACAGTCTGTTTTGTGACAGTGGTGTGAAGCACTGCACACTTGGGATAGAGTTTGCAGAGGATCTGTGCGACTTCAGAGAGTCTTCCCAGGTCTGCTGCATTGCGATGCCTTTTCCATTTACACTTACTTTGGTTCAAAAACTCCTTACTTTTCAGGCAAAAGCTAATTCCAATGAACATAGACGGGATTCTGTGTGCAATGAGTGCTTATTGTGTATGCTTGCGTGAGGATGAGCACGGCTGTGCACATGCAATGAATGCTGGAGACTGATGTCACTGTCTCCCTGAATCACCATCCACCTTAGTTTTCAAGGCAGAATTGTTCAGAGAGCCTAAAGGTCACTCTCTTGGCTCTACTGGATGGCCAGCGAGCTCCCAGTATCCTCCTGCTTCTGTCTCCTCATTGCTAAGATTAAAGACACATGGTATGGGTGCTGGGAATCCAATTCAGGTCCTCAGGTTTCAGCAACAAGCACTTTGCCCACTAACCCATCTCCTGTGGTCCATCTTAAAAATGGCCTCGAATGTCTATTAGCAGGGCATCCCTAGGTCTCAGTTGTCCTATTTTATCCCTGGCCTTCCCACAATCCTGAACTTATATGAAAAAGTACCTTTTGGACCTTCAAAACATAAAGCAATTATTCTGTTCTCTCTCTCTCTCTCTGTCTCTGTCTCTCTCTTTCTCTCTCTCTCTCTCTCTCTCTCTCTCTCTCTCTCTCTCTCTCTGCCTCTCTCTCTCTCTGCCTCTCTCTCTCTCTCTCTGTCTCTCTCTCTCCAACTTCACATTAATATGTAAGTATGAAACATATACAATGAAAATAAAACTGTATAATGAAACTCACCAGGCAGCTCTAATCTTTGCTGTAGACTGGGTGGGTCATAAACACACACACACACACACACACACACACACACACACACACACACACACACACACACAAGTTTCATCTTCTAGTTATGCAGTGCTGGTCAGTGCTCACTGCGATGGCCTATGAAGTGGCTGTTAACACTGTCATTTTCCCTTCTCACCCAGGTGTGAACAGAAGTGCACACGTGTGAGTGCATTGCATCCCAGGGGCTTAAAGAGAAATGACACATCAGGAATGGGTTTCTACAGTCTTGCTCCATTTTTCAAATGCTATGTCTCATTAGTTACAAACTCAAAAGTTAACTAAGAAAATGGGGCTAAGGGGTTGGCTTACTAAATAAACTGCTTGCCTTGCAAGCACTAGGTCCTGGGTTTGATTCCCTAGAACCCCTGTTAAAAGTGTTGGGCATAATGGTGTTTGCCTACTTGTCATCTCAACACCAGGGTGGCAGGGACAGGAGGAGCCTTGGTGCTGACTGGCTATGTCTATCCTAGTTGTTCAGTCCTGGTGAAAGACCTTTTGTCAAAGAAGATGCTTAGCATTTCTTAGGATCACATCTGAGGTTGTCCTTTGTCCTTCACATGCATAGGCACACGTTTGTATACCCCTGCACAAGGCACATGCATACATGTTCATATACACCTTCACACATGTTCCTATACACCCCCACACACAGTTGTACCCCCTACAACCATGCATAAAGAAGAAATGGGAGGCAAAAGGATCTCTCAAAGAAGCTAAAGTTAGTTGTATTCAAGTTACTACAATAGTCAGGCACATCAGAGTTCCAGAGTCTAGGGTAATTGATACAACAAATTAGAAACCAAACCATAAACTCTTCTTGATATAAAAGACTACAAACACTTGGGAAGACACACTTTTATGTATCTGGCTCAACCTATGACACATCTGGAAACTCATGAATGATATCCCCAGGCCTTTCCTATTTTAGGTATTGCATTAAAATTATTTTCACATAAGGAAATCTCAAATCTAGAATATGTGCTCATTAAGCTTTGACAGGGGTATTTATCAGTAAACTTTTATCTTTCTGGGGATTTTGTTTATGAGTATCACTCAAGATGCTCCACTTTTTTTGTATTTTTTTCTTGCGTATGAATTCAGCAAGTAAGTTATATTGAGGTGGCAAGAGATGTAGTTAGTTGTCCAAGTACTTGCTGAGCATGTGTGAGGCCATGAACTCCACACTTAGCACTACATAAGCTGGATGTAGTGATACACACCTATAATCCTAGCACTCCGGAGATAGAAGTAGAAGGAAGAGGAATTCAAAGTCATTCCAAGGTAGGTTAGTGAGTTCAAAGCCAGTCTAGGATTCAGGAGACTCTTGTTATAAACAGACAACCCAAAATGACAGTAATAGATTCCACAGCTCTTAGAGGTTAAGGTTTCACAAAGCCTGCATGGAGACTTTCTGTGTCTGTGGTGGTAGACAGGCAGAAGTTGTCTCTAAAGCAAGGAACCTGTTTGCTCAGCATCTTGTACAAAGAGAAAGGCACACTTAGGTATGGTGGGATCAGTTCTTTTCCCACTCTTGTTCTCTGCAGAGACTCTGAGTGGAGCTGGGAAACGAGCAGCATTGATTTACGGTATTAACAAGGATAGAGCTGTCCCTTCTGAATTTAATGGGTGGGCCTGTTTCTTTTGGAAATAAACCAAGTGGGATAAGGTATATGCCAAGATTACCCTGAATTGGATTGCATTTTTCATAGTGCTTTTCAGTCTTACTCTTTCTCTCAAACGAGCAATGAATCTCATTAACTATTCTAAAGTCACCATGCCTGGGAAAGGCACCCACCAGCACCTGTTATGGAGCAGGGGGATGTTGCACCACAGTGGTAAGAGCCTCATTCTTATGTATTAATAAGAGATTTGTTTGATGTGGTTCCCCAAATCCACAGCTCTCTTCCAAAACAACTTCACAACAGAAGAATGGGCTCCTAACACAAACACCAAAAGCTTCCTTCTTCTGTAGTTAGCCACAATGTCTAATGGTATGCTAACAGTGTCTAAGCCCTAGAGTGGGGAAGCTGCCATCTTGGTATCAGTCCAGCCTGTCAAGGCTGTTCAATTGGCATGAAACAAATAGGCTGACCATGTCCTAACTGGAGCTTTTAATTTCTAGAAAAGGATAGTATCACAATACACACACACACACACACACACACACACACACACACAAATCTGGACTTTTTTCATCAAAGCAATTGATACTGTTAAAGGAAGCATTTGAAATATATTTCCTCTACCATATCACATGCCAGCCTTTCTCCAGAAGTACACTCCAATTAGAAAGTAATCTAGACCATTTAGCATTGATTTTAAGCAAAGTTCAAAGTCTATGGGAAGATATGGTTGTAGGCTTTCTATGAAAAAACAGTGAGAATGCTTGGCTCACCCTTATGGGCTGTGAGACTATGGGCATGGTGATTAAATCCTCATGCCTTAGTTTATATATGTGTACAATGACTTGGTAGGGGCTACCTTGGAAGATGAAATCATGTTGTACTTCTTAGAATAATACTCATCTTTAAGACTTTTTCTGAGTTAAGTAAAGACTGACTTATAATTTTTACTACTTGTAGATGGAAAGCACCCATCATTAAGTGTATATATATATATATATATATATATATATATATATATATATATATATATCCCTTCATTCAGATCCAGGGTAACCTAGATTCTATCTGAGAGGAATAAGCACGCATAAACTCCAAGATATATGTAAGGAATATTATCTTCCTTACAGGGTGGAGAAATGTATTCAACTTCATGGAGAATGGCAAGAAAGGTAGGGAGTATGATGGTGGCCATGCCTAACCAGGGAAGACATTAAAGTATAGCCTTTCAAAAGAAATAATTCTTCCAGAATCATGGGTAATGGAGACAGGTATAAATACGTAAGGAACTTTAGAAAGAACATCAACACTAGGAGAGTGGCTGGAATGAATCAGTGGAGAACTGTGTGAACATGCCATGGATTTAATAGATTTCAGTGCTTTATCATAGTTAGCATATAATTGGTGGTTTTGTTGTTCAAATTTGGAGTACAGTAAGGTCCATGATCAAGTGTTGCTAAACAAGGAAGGGCAAAGAAGGATGCTGTCTCAGAAGGTGAACATTTCAAATTAATCTTGATGACGTTTCTAGATCTACACACAAGATTAGAACTGGAATCTATACTATCTAGACTTCTAAGATATAGTTAGGTTGTCAGGGCTTGGCCTGATTTGGATATTATGACAGATGAAGCCTATGAAACACTGCACACATATTAAAGCTGTTTTTTTCCCTCAAATTTATAATAAAACAAAAACTGCTTATTTATTATTGTTTATAAGAATGATAATAAATATTACATAATAGAGTAACTTTGCAACACTTTACAACTAGAAAGAAACTAATATCTATATAGATTCAAATATCATTAGCCTACTGTGTTTGGGTGGTACTGTAATATTCAGGATTTTTTTTTATGGTTTTGGATGAACATGTGTTGCTTTCATCATGCTAAAAGGATGAACTTTAGTTTTCAAAAGAATCAAGCCTTCATTAAACACTGGGGAATTATTTGATTTTAAAATTGTTTACCCTTTGAAAATCCACCAGAGAGGAAGCCCAGAAATATCACAGTGGGGCTTCACATAGAAATTCAACCACTAACAGATTCAAGTAATTACAACAAAAGATACACAAAGCACTGGGGGAAAGACCAGAGAAAATAATTACAGATTGGGCATGTGGTTCTACAAACTCATGCCAGCAAAACAGAGAGGCACAATTAGCGATTTAATAAGTGAACTATTTTTAGCTTTGTAGGGAGCCACAAACATCTGGTGAGTTACTTAAACACTATTCGGAAAGGGTACTTGAGCAAAGGATTCCAATTGGAAACTCTACTGGGAAGTTTAGAATTTTGGCTGAAGTTAATCAAGGTGGATAAAAGTGAAGATCAAGGAGATATATATCTGCATGGTAGATACTAGCAAAATACAGACTTGTTTTATTTGAAAATTATCTTACCCAGAAGCTTATACCCAAATCAAAAACTAACCAATTATACAAAGAACACTGAATTCTTCATTTATCAAGAATTGTAGTATATATTTTATATTTATTATCTAAATTTCCATTAAAATATATTGAAAATTAATGGTTCTAATTAAAGTAAGAGAAGTAATAAAGTCAAATCAAAATGGGACAGCTGTCCCTGTGTGTCTCTTTAAATCAAGCAAGGCCTCTTTGTGACCTTAAGGAAAAGCAAGGTGAACCTCCCAAGTATGCCTATTAGCAATTCAGCATGATTTTCAGAGTCTGGCTTTTGTTTTCTCTGAGAAACAGCATAGAAAATATTTTTGCGTTTATACTTTCAGATCATAAGACAATGATCAAATTTAGAATTGGCTTTATATTAAATTCATTAGCTTCATAGGTACAAATTTCCAGAGAAAAATCAATGCTGTAAAAATTACACTTTGAATCTCATCTTATAGCTCTAACTGCCATAAACACCAGTGAGTCTGTCCACTGTAGGGAGCTGTTCAGGAAGGGGTGACAGAACAAGGAAGTGGGACTGTCTACAGTCAAACCTTTGTATTTGGAGGCCACACATGCAAACCTGGTCGTGAATTGGAAGTGTAATCAGGGGAAGTGAGCCTTTGGAACTTTCTACATCACTCTAGTTCTGTCGTTGTACAGTAGCTATTCTCGATTCTCATTAAACGCTGGTCTTTCCAAAGAAATCATATGAAAAGTTTTTCCCTATGCTTGAGAAGTTTCATGATCTTTTTGTGTCATTCTGTATATCCTGTGATGATACTTGGGACTTACCAGTCTTCTTTGATCCCTCCCCCTATACACACACACACACACACACACACACACACACACACACACACCAGTTCTACATATCTGAATCTTTACTCTCATATTCTGTCATTTACAGTCATATCACTGACATCATATATAAATGCCCTTTTGAGGTTATATAAGTAATATATATATACATATATATATATATGACAAATATAACTATTGATATAGGAAAGCAAGCAAAAACAAAAATTTACTTGAGGACTAGTAGAGCAGGCTCTATTAGCTGCCAAGAGAATTCAGGATTCAAAGCAAACTGCCCTCAGTGACTAGGCTAGTTAGTGGAATCCCAAAATAATCCCAATCATAACCATTCTTATTTTGAGTTCATTAGAGCAATTTACAAACTACATAGTGGTCAAATTACTTCAGTGTTTGACTAGAGAGATGGCTGGGTGGTAAAGATCACTGGCTGCTCTTCCAGAGGACCCAAGTTCAATTTACAACACCTACATTGTAGTTAACAATGGTCTGTAACTCCAGTCCCAAGGGATCTGATACATTCTTCTGGCCTATATAGGCACTGTACATATGGGGTGCACAGACGTACATGTAGGTAAAACACCAATACATATGAAACAAAAACTAAAGTATAAAAAATAATGAACTTCAGTGTTATCAAGATAACTAACTAGCCACGCATGGTGGCTCACACTTATAATTCTAGCACTTGTAAGGCTGGTGGATTTCTGTGAGTTTTAGGCCAGTTTGATCTATACAGTGCATTCTAAGACAGCCAGGGATATACAATGAGACTTTGGGGAGAGAGGGGTGAGGGATGGAGGGAGAGAGAGAGAGATAGACAGAGAGAGAGAGAGAGAGAGAGAGAGAGAGAGAGAGAGAGAGAGAGATATGCAAATTTCTTAGAAGAAATAAAATGAAAAAGCATTCTTTAGATGCTAACAGAACCCAGGGCTCTTTGGCCTAATGTGATTGGAATGGAACCAACTTCTACACTATTTGTGTTGAAAACAAATGGGAAGATTGGAGAGGGCCCTCACAGCTGCATCTATGGTCACAGCTGTCACCCTGTGGTCGTGTGACAGATTTAATTCAGTCTTTTATTGGGAGCAGTTCCATTAGACAATCTCAGATGCCCAAGCTTCAGCAAACAAGGCCATTTTTTTCTCAGCAGAAAGGAAATGATTAAGTAAGGCACAAGGCATCTTAGGCTGACCCTTTAACCATCTTTTTGTCCTGAACCACAGAGTTTCATGAGAATGGAAAAACACCAGCTAAATCAAAGTTAAGAAGTCTACAGCTGGGTAAATTCAGACTAAGCAAGTTTCGAAATGGTTCCCTTGGCAACAAGATAGACAAATCATAAAAGAAATTGAGCAGGAGTTGCTCTTTAAGTATTAGTCCATTTCAGAAATGTGAATGGCTATTAACCTGATAAAGTATATAAAATTTTTAGCAACTAGATGAGATTAATATAATTATTTTTTCATAGTAGAATTTTATTAGAAATCAAAGACAAACCAGTCTTAAAGAATTTATTATATAAGGAACACTGTTAAATTTAATTCACTTTTGTAGTCTTGCTTTCTTTTTAGAGAACTCTAACATTGTCTATTTCTTTGGAATGTGTCAAATGTGTCCCGATAGCAAATGAAAACTTAAATCAATGACAGTAAATGTTTCTCCATACAATGGAAGTACTTGTAAAGATATAGAAAATATCCAATAAGATCTAAATCAAATTAAATTACATGACTCATTTAGTTTTCTAGAGACATTTGAAAGATAATACATATCATTAAAAATACATCACAACCCAATTACAAGCATGCCTGACACCAGGGAAATTAATGCCTCAGAACAAGCTGCAGGGGACTTTAAATGAATTTACAGAAGGTCTGTGATAAAAGCCATTGCCAAGTTCTGCTCTGACACCATATTAATACTTCAACAGTCACACAAACTTTCACTCATAGGTCAAGTTATTGTTGTTGTATGTGTGGTAGGTATGGACTTATACATAAGCACAAATCAAAAATGGACAATTCTTCCAACTAGATTTTATATTTTCAGTAAATCTTCTCCAAATGATAGCTCATTCTTTGTAGACACTTCCTTAAGGAAGGACTAAAAGTGATGAGTCTGATCATTAAATCATCTCTGATGTTTAAAACCATGGTCTGATGGTCAAAGGGTTGTCTGCTTCTCTGATGGTCAAAGGGGATGTAGCCCACGCAAAGCCCATGCAACCTTTCCCTCTGGAATCCCCAATCTTCACTGAAGGAATGACAGGGTGGAGGAAAAGTCTGGAAGCTATATACCTCTTGGGCTGAGCTTTACAAAAACTGTCCATTGGCTCCAACTTCCAAGACAACAGTATTTCCCACTGCCTCAGTAACTCTGGTTTCCTTCCTGGCTCTGCTCCAAGCCTACCTACGTCCTGCCTTCATCTCCCTTCTCTGCACTGTCTGTTTATGTGAGCAGATTTCTAATCCTTGCAGTTACAGAAATCTACTCTGTAATATGAGGAGCAGTACCCACCACAAGGGCCTATCAAGTGTTCTCCGGATTTGAATGCTTATGTACAACCTCTTGCAGCCAATGACTTCTGCCTTTGAAATGCAGGACTTCAACAATTGTGTATTATTGATAGATCCCAATATCATTTCATCTTGTGGAAAAAAAATCCACTAGGTATTAATGCGCCCTGTGAGTGAGAGGTTTCAATAACTTTTTGGCTTTCCAAGGTCATACATGAAGGATAGCTCTAATATCTAATTTTCTATCAGGACAAATGCATCCAACCATCACTGTCCTATGATGCCAGAAGATGAAGACTATGAAGTAAGATAAAAGAGTATACCACATTTGCTTTCAGTGCTGACAGTCACAGGCTATAATTTTGCTCTCCATACAGGTGCCTGTTTGCGCTGGCAGATCTCTTTGGTTTGTAACATCCCCTGGATGCCATGCCCAGGCCCAGATCATTTCCTTCATTCTATTATTTTCATCTCAGGAGTCATATTTGGGGTGACTTTTATATTAAGACTAATTCACACATGTTTGCTTATAAGAAAAACACAGCTACATCAGAATATTTAATAATAGTAACAATAGCCACTGTCAATTTAGTTTATCATAATGGCAATAATAATTTCTTTCTTATAGGTGCTTTTATAGTCAATGAAAAGGGCTATGATACATGTTAATACCCTCTCTCATTGTGTACCTATATAAATTCTAGAAGAGATTATCACAGTTGATTATTCTTTTCCTTGGGTTTGGAAACTTGTGCAACCTAGCCAGTGAGTTGATGGGAGAGTTTATATTTAAGTTCAGTTAAACCTGAAGACAGTGGCCCACTATGTCAGCAGTTTATACTTGGAAAGGCCAAAAAATTAACAAATCAACAAAAGCAAATAAACAAAACAAAACACAAACCAGAATTTACTGTCAACAAACCAACAAATACAAGCAAACAAAAGCACCAACCAGAATTTATTTTCCTGTTTGGAATTTCTATGTAGTTTTAGGTACTATTTCCTGCCAATTTTGTGATTTTTCTTCTCCCTCCCTCCCTCCCTCCCTCCCTCCCTCCCTCCCTCCCTCCCTCCCTCCCTCCCTCCCTCCCTCTCTCCCTCCCTCCCTCCCTTCTTCCCTCTCCCTCCCTCCCTCCCTCCCTTCTTCCCTCTCCCTCCCTCTCTCCCTCCCTCCCTCTCTCCCTCCCTCTCTCTCTTCCTCCATCCCTTCTTTCCTTTCATAGTGCAGAGCATTAGAAGTCTATATAATGGCATGAGATCATTGGGTCCCTCAGGAAAAAAATTGGCAGAGATGGAAGACAAACATTTATGGGAGGGCAAAGAATATGAAAAAATGAAAAGTTACATTCAGGAACTATATAATGAAGACATAATTCTCTGTCAGAGTTCACAATGAAAATTGCTAGTCACTGAGTGAGCCCTGAGTTTGCATATGTGTGTGTCAGGCATGTACATGTTCATGCAGGTATGTATATGTTTGTATGAGGGTGTATGTGTGTATGTGTACATATGGATGTGAGTGGTCAGTGTCAGGTGTCTTTTTCAATGGCTCTCCATCTCACTCCTTTTGAGACAGGATTTCTCAATGAACCCTGAGCTTACCTGTTCAGCTAGGCTGGCTACTCAATGAGTTTCAGCCTCTCCTGCCACCCTGACTTGGGTCCTCATGATTACAAAGCAAGCATTTTACTCACTGAGGCAAGTCCCCAGCCCTCAAGGGGATCCTTTAAAAACATTCCATATCAGGAATGATTTTGTATCATGACCTTACTTCTTAAGCACTATAAACCTTTTCTGACAAATGACCCATCTTACACTCTGATAGACAGGTGGTTCTTTTCTGCATTAATTCTTATCTTTCCCATAACAGTTTGCCTCAAGGAAAGGGAAGTTGGTCAGTCTTTGTTACATCACAGACTCCAATCCCAAGTTCAATCTGGAGGCAGCCCTTCTCCAGCTCCCTGGCACCTGAGCTACCTGCCCTTTCTGTGGTCCACTCACATTCCCCCATCTGCCTTCACACACAGTCTGAGGCTGGATCAAGTTTTTCGAAGCATACTTCTCCTTTTGTGTGTGGTCTGCCTGGGTTCAGAAATCCCTGGTAACTCCCGTTTCACTTCTTTATTTTCTTCCAAAGTACCTTTCTGTGACTTTCATCCTTGCCATCCAGTTTCACTTCAATCCTGCCCCAGTCTCCCTTCTTACTCTCCAAGCATCACCTTGTCCAATGGCAGGGTGATTGCATAATATGTTCAAGGCCCTGGGTTTGCTCCCCAGTGTTACAAGGAAATAGAAAAAACAAAACAAACAAACAAACAAACAAACATCAGCATAACATTCCCGGTCCTTACTGTGTGCTTCCCTTTTGCTAGCTAGCTCCTTACAAGGTGGCATAAATGGATATCCCATTCAACAAGTGCATATACAACAAGCAGTAACTGCCAAGGAGGATATGTGACCAGGAAGTGAGATAGACGAGTTACGTTAGCCTACAAAAGTTATCCTGGGTAAGTACTTTCAAGCAGAACAGTGCAATGCACAGTGATGAATGTAGGGACCCATCAGAAGTCACTCCAATTAGTGTCTCTGCCTATAATTTTCATTTCCTAAAGTGCTCACAGGCCACATTCCTAAGGAGAAGACAAACAAACTGTCATGTGTATCCAAGCTTTCCCAAACACCCAGAAATGCTGCAGATTAATAATCCACAAGCCAGTGACAACTTTAAAAGAATGAATCACATTTATTTTTAAAACTTCTGCATTTGCTTCTGACTGTGCAGATGACAGATATAATAACTCAACTTAATCATGGATTTGATCTTTCTAAATGAGGCCATGAAACTGATGAAGGAAATGATCTTTTCATTAAGATTCCCCATGCACTAGAGATCATGCTAAATAATCCTGATGAAAATAAAAGTAAACATATAAATGCAGCTTAAAAACAAAACAAAACAAACATTAATTGGAGAACAGCACATAGAACTCTAAGATTGTGGTGACTTCATAAGTAAGTCTCATTTCTAAATATTTCTCACAACACAGTACTGTCTAACTTGTTTGCTGCCTCTGGAAACATGGACCCATGGACCCAAATATATGAAGGTCAATGTATTTGATCATTTTAAGGCATGGTAAACAAGCTAAGCTTCCAAATAACTTAAGATTTCATGCAAAGGAGTAATGTAATGATGGTTTTATTTTCTTGAGGTGCTGGAAGTCTTACCCAGTGCCTTGCATGTGAGGAACACCCTCTACCATTCAGCTATCTCTGATCCTCAGAATAACAATATATAGCTTTATATATTATATATAATAATAACATACAGCTTTAAATAGAATTTAATGACACAGAATGTACAAAGACTAAAAGTCTGGGCCAACAGAGTATAAAATTTGAAAGGCATATGTGTCAGAAAGTCCCAGTTCTGAATAAGTATTCTAGATTGATTGAAATTCAGTAAATTTTAAATTTGCCTGAGAGCAGGGATTGAATGCGGTGTCAATGCCTACATAATCATTACAAGGGAGTGGGAAGGAAGAAATTGTGGTAATTATATCCAACAATCATTATCTTCCTTCCACTACAATATATGACAATAGCTAAAACAATTTAAAGGGGTACATTTTTTTTTTGTTCCCTAGCATGATTTTAGGTCTCTGTTGGGGAATTCTGTCACTTGATTTGCATCTTCAGGAGGCTCTGAGGGAAAGCTAGGGGTGTAGTTTAATGTTTAGAGACTTGTATAAACCTATAGTGGAAAGTTCCACCTGACTCTGGGTGGGCTTCTGCTAACCTGGGTATACACAGTTAGAGGACATGGCACACTCTGAGGCAAGTCCCATCTCATCCACAGACAGAATTCTGGAAATCTGGAGCATAGAGAGTCAATACAATCCAGTTGTAAATTTACTCAGTGGCTGTGTTATCAAAATTGCTCCTCCCACATGGCAGAAGCTCCTGCACCCTGTGGCTGAAACTTTGTCACCTAGAAGAAACCTGAACTGCAACTATCTGTTTTTTTTTTTTCTCTTCTTGACCTTAGAAATACTGATACTTAAAGAATAACCATTTTGCCTTTTGCAGCTTTCAAACAAGGCTCAGAAGGCATACATGTAATTCTAGCAAGCGATCTTAAGATGGGATGGGTGTTACAGAAACATTTCTCAGAAGGGGGAAGAGAAGTTCAGAGTGATTTAAATAATCTGCATATAATTATAGAGAGGGTAAGAGTCAGGCTGACCCTGAGGTGTCTGTTTGCTTCATGCTCTAATTACTTGTTTCACTTTCTGGAGTCTGTTTTCCAAAATGAAAGCCATATCTTAGGGTAATACTTGAGGATGGACTGAATTCTCTATTCAATAGAAGAAAAAGCCTGTGGAAGTAGATATCCCTATCTTAGGTGGACCAAAACTAGGCAAGTGTAGCAGGAAAGTCCCCAGTGCCTTCCATGGCAGAAAGCTAATCACCGTACGAGTGACTTTAATTAAATTTGAATGCATTGCTACTGAATGCTGTGGGAAAACACCAGGTCCTCATTGGCTGCTTCTCCCATAGTACTCAACAGCAATACATTCAAATTCAATTAAGATAATTCATAGAGTGATTATACCCTGAGACACTGGAGACTGTCCTTTTGCCAATGTTGTATGTGTGGTGGACGGAAGATAGACTCATTCTTCTCCTGTGTGTTGTCTCTTTTAGTGGAAACAACAAAGGAAATCTCGTGGTGACCCTCAGTGTTTCTAAATACCAAGAGAGATACAGCCAGAGAATTATGTTTCCTGGGCTGGTCTGAAGGTTGAAACCATCACACACTAAGAGAATTTTTGAAACAATTATACTCTTAAGAGGAACAACTGAGGATTCCTTTGCTGAGCTGGTCAAGAGGACACAACTGAGCTCACATTTCTGGAAATGGGGAGAAAATTCTGGGGTAAACCCAGGCCACATGCCTGAGGAACAATGCCAAGGAATATGATTGTTTGAGTTTGCCCAACACAGATATGTACTACTGAGACAGAAGCTGAACAAAGGGCGCACTGCCAATCTTACAAGCCAGGAAATACATACTACTAATAAATGCTGTTTCTTTTTAATGGCCACCAACTCTTTATATAAGGAAAGCTATGTATGTATTTGTGTGTGTGTGTGTGTGTGTGTGTGTGTGTGTGTGTGTGTGTGTGTGTGTGTGTCTGTTTTTAGACTTAGATATTTGTATTAGTAGAGAGTTTTATCAGGGTTTTTTTGTTGTTGTTCTGTTTTTAACCCATTGAAAAGCAGTTGTCAACTAGGCAATTAGTCTTTCCTATGAAGGACACTTGATAGGTGTTTTTTTTCAGAGCATCTAACACCAAGGCCCCATAAAGAAAGGACAGAGATGTTGCTAAATGGCTTTACAATGCGTAGAAGAACCCCCTCAATAATAATGTGCAGACTCCAAATGACCATGATCTTGTTGATGAGGACCACTTGGAAGATGTCACACAGAATTCAACCAACTCTGTGAAGAGATCAACCTCCTAAAATGAGCTGGTGATCGGCTACCGCTGAGTTCTACAGAATTCTAGATGTGTATCTGTAAGGACATGTGTCTGTCCATAGTTTTCCTTTCATTTTGCAAGAACAAAAAGGATGAACCATTTTTACAATGAAATAAAATCTTTCTGACCTTTTATAATCATCCTTGGCTTTGTTGATGAAACTCTTTACCTTGTCCTTCATAGTTTGAATTATTTTTTCTACGAATGTTAAAGTAAATTAGTGGTACATGATAAAAAAAAAAAAGAAAGCATTGATATTTAAGAAAACTGTAAACAAAAGAGTACGTTGGGGTCATAATTTAGAGAACTTCAGACTAATCTTTGAGAAAGAGAGTGAGTAGAAAACACAACTCATACTTATAAACCCCAAACTCAGAAGCTGAAGCAGGATGGCTGGGAGCCTGAGTCAGCCTGGACTCCATAGCCATTGCAGGCCACTCTCGATTACTGTGTGAGGCTCTATCTCAGAAATATAAACTCCAAACCTAAACCAAAACATAAATCTAAAAAGCAAACAAATAGAAACAAGAAAAACAATTTCAGAAACAATAATATATGTTAGGACAACCCTAGGTGAATTCCAATTCCTCTGGCAATATTCAGATTTTATCCAGTATCCATATGTTTCAGTTACATAAAATTTGAAAACAAGGTGACTTTTAAAATAAATATTCAAGTTTTAAAAGGGCTATTTATGAGCCAAACAGAACATGCTGTTGTATAAAGCATTGTGTCCAGGAACTTGTGGTACAAACCGACTCTAAAGCACAGTACTTTTCAAAGAAAACATTGGCAATAAGTAAGTTTACTCCCTGGTGCACAAAAGGACTTTGGGAGCACATTCCCCAATGGAGGGATACTCCCTTAACCTAGAGGCAGGAGGGAGGGCCCAGTCCCTACTCCAAATGACTTCACAGATTTAGATGACCCCTCCAGGAAGGTATCACCCTACATGTGAAGTGTGGGGGCAGGGAATGGGATGGGAGGGTGGTGGTGGGGGGCATGGGAGGATAGAAGAGAGGGAGGGAGGGAGGGATGGAGAGGGAACTGGGATCGGTATGTAAAATAAGAAAAATAAATACAAAATTATGAGAAGTTTACTCAGATACCTACAGCACTAGCCCTGTGGATTCCTTCTGGGTTCACTCTCTTCACTGTCCGCCTCTTCTTCCAAAATTCCTTTCCTCGGAAGCTCATCATATGCCTTGATATCGACTCATAAAATACTTGAAAAGTCCCGATGTCCTGAGACCTTTTCTCTCTGAGGCTTCGCAAGCTGGTTGAACAAATTTATCTGCTCCCCTTAGAAGGGAAGTGTTCGTGCTACATCTATATAACTCAACAGAAAGGAAAGGCAAACCCACAAGTCACCGCTTCCTGTGAATGGCTAACTACCAGCTGTTGAACTGCAGCTTTCGTGCACAAGTCCTCCCCAGCCACCTGCTTCTATGCAAGACGGCGACACAGACCACTGATCATTTGTATGAATGATTCTAACAGAACCCACCCTCGATGTAACCCATTGATAACCTATTAGATGAGCAGGCCCACCTAGCAGGATGTGATGTTAGGAGTCTGCCAACTCGTCATGTGATTTTTCTGGGGTAAGATTTATTTTTATTTCCAGGGTTGAAAAATAGTGTTTCGCAACTTTTTAGTTTTCAATCATAGAGTCGCTTAAACAACTATGGATCCACTCATTGGGGCAGTGTCAAGTGTTCAGAAATTGCCAAGCCTGGAAGGGATCCTAACTCTAGAAATGAATTTGTGGGTTTCCCGAACGATGGAACTCTGAATTCCTGCCTCACAGTTTTAGATGATAGGCAAAGCACCTTATAAGAAGCACATAGTAATCTCAAGAAACTCCTAAGCAACTTCCTCTCTTTCTCGACTTTGCATATAGTCTGTCTTCTATTCCTCTTTAGGCACCGCCACAGCTCTAAATCCTGGAGTCCCTCCCATGCCTCAGCTTCTGCAATTTAAAACTGGCTCATTTTGATGGGGCAGCAGCTCAGTGGAAGAACTCATGCATGTGTGAGGTTGGATTTCAATGCACAGCCTGAGGGGAAAACAAATGGCTGTCTTATTTCTCTATCCTTTTGGGTGCTGAACACAGCTTTTCTTAAAGAGGCATCACCAAAGAGCATCTGGCAATGTCCACTAGACAGACCTCATGGTGACTGAAAAGCAGGAGAAGCCCGATAGCTCAGTAGAGCATAGTTCATGGGATGGAACCATGGGGAAGCTCTAAAAGCTGTATCATCAGCATCCTGTGGCATCTTGTCCCATTCTAAGTTCCTTTTCAGAAATGTATTGGAAGATGAAAATCATGAGGACAGTGAGCGAGAATCATCGATAAACATAAACCCAATAATGGCTAGGGGTCACTGTCAAGTTCATCACAAAAGAAACTTGAATTCAGTCTATGATCAGAATCAACTAAGTACTATTTTTGAGCATTGTTAGGCTTTTGAGAAATGCGTGGCATTTCCTGTAGTTTTAAGAAGCTGTGTTGGACAGAGGATCCCACTAGTTTGGAGAAGCTTGGGAGAACTGTATAGGAATGTCATTTTTTAGGGAATTTTTGAATAACTTTGAATAACAGGTATCGAGAAGGTTAGAACAAGGGAGCAAATCTTTGCAGGTGTGACTGCTGAGAGATTTCTAAATAATAAATAAGATGGTATTTTAGGAGGATCCTCATTGGGTAGCTACAGGCAGGATAGGTTTGCAGAGACTAAATTTCCAAAGATTTGTATCCATCTACAACATTGACTTTAAGGCTATAAATAAGGACTTAACAATCAAATAGAAAATAATAAAAGGGATTTTTTGAGTAGACAGTAGGTACTGGGCATTGGTCCAAGTGCTTATTTAAACTCTAACAAACTGACCATAAAGTAAGTTTATTATTATTGCTATTTTCAACCTAGTCTTACATAGGAAGATAGTTGGGGCCATAGCAACAGGAGTCCCAAAGCCAGTTAACAGAATGTCTAGGATTAAAATCTTGTAGGTTCCTACGGTTGGCTATCAGAGAGATAGATCCTATTACAGGGGAGTAAGAAGAGAGGGTTTCTTTATTTACATCGAATGCTCAATGCTGAATGTTGTGTCAAGAACACAGAGGAAGGTGTACTCCTAAATTACAGGGCAGAGCCAGGTTGGAGACATGGAAAGAAAAGTCATGGATAGAGTTCAATAGAAAAGTTTCAAAAGTAAGTTGAATTTTGCAGAAACTAACATAGAATAGAGAACATAACCCTAAAGTTGTTCTGAATGTGGCAGATGGAAGGCAACCCAGAAAATACTAAGATGTTATAGTGATTAACATCACAGTACAGAACCCAGATGTTCTGGCAGAAAGTATATAAATAAGGTTGTGTGTCACCTGAGGCATGGATAGATCTAGGGCCTGAGAAGGGTTATAACATAAGGCATAGCTAAAACAAAGTTATGATATTTTCAGGTGAACAGATACAGCTAGAAATAATAATTCTGACTAAGATAACATAGACCTAGAAAGGCAAATTTCACACCTTGTCTTTAGTTTACAGATGTTAGCTTTGAATCTTCAGGAATAGCATGTTTTACTTGGCATATCCAAAGAGTTCAAAAAATTAGTTAGATGTTGGGGGGGTTCTTTCCAGGAGGGATATATAAGTTGGTGGGATAAATAGTTAAAGGGGAATAATGGAACAGGAAGGGTTAAATTGGGGTAGGTTATGAGAGGGCAGGGTCTAAGAGAGAATATGAGAAAGTCATATGTAAACCACTACTGTTGAAGCTTCCTAAAATAAACACACACATGAACATATATGAAAGGGATTTAATGGAATTACCCTATAACAAGGTAAAAATCCCCCTATTACTCACCAGAGGCTAACAAATAAAAAAAAAAAAGCTATTTCCAGGAATGGAATTGTTGACTAGTGAGTTCCTGTAGACACCCAAACATTATAGTTCATTGCCATTGCTCTTGGTTACCTTCCAGATCTTGATGACAAGATGCTATTGCTTAAGATGCCACATACACAAGTCACAAGACATGGAGAAATCAAACATGTACTCACCTAGAGGCTTCTTTCCCGACTGGCCAGCCTTTCTTAGTGCTGGAAGGTGTTATGAATGCTCAGCTGTGAGCCCTATGAGCTACACTAATGACTAGCTTGGCAAGCGAAGCCAAGCCCACTGATGCTATAGCGGTAAAAATATCATGGGAGTAACCAAACACTTTCTGATTGGATTTAAGGGCTGCTTCACAAGATGGAACTCACAACAGGTACTGTGATTGTGTTGAAGAAACAGTGGCTAAACAGGTCATGAGCCCTAGAGGGAAACCTACTACCATTATTCTGACAAATGGACAGAGTATTAAACAAACTCGCAATGACTCATTATTTTATACCCATATACTGTACATAGCAATTGATACAGAAATCCACAACTGGTTAAGGTACAGAGTAAGAGACTTAGGAATACTCAGCCCTAAATGGGACATAGCTGTCATAGCCCTTGATCACAATGCTCAGACATCATGGTGGAAGAGGGGACAGAAAGATTGTAAGAGCCTGAGTCTAAAAAATGCAGTTGCACATATGAACTCACAGTGGTTGTGACAGCACAGGCAAGCCCTGTCGAGCCAGATCAAAGTCAAGCATGGAAAGGGGAGTTGCCACAAAGTCCTGCCCTTAGCTTGGAAGCTATTGGCAGCCAATCACTTCTAGCAGAAGAATCAGATGTCTTTAAAGGTATATATGTCCTCTGGTAGGCCCACCATGCTCCACTGGAAGGCCACATATCCAAGAGTGAATGGGACTTCATGGGCTTTTGAAAAAAGAGGATAAAAAACTGAGTGGGTAGGAAAGGGAGGTGGATCTAGGAAGAGTTGGGGGAAGTGGTTGATATGATTAAAATACATTGCATGAATTTCTCAAAGGATTAATAAACATATACACAGAGGTATGCAAAAAGAAACTCTCGGGACTATGGATTCTTATGTATGCATTCAGAGACATCTTCAATTTTCAGTAGCTGTTTGGAAGTTTGGACAGTCTTAATCATGTTTTAAAAGGACTAGGAATCTGAATACTAGTCAGAAATTTCAGAAAATATGCTAGCAGTCTGTTTTTGTTTTATATTGCTCTTGCAAAGAAAAATGCCATACACCTAGAGACTGAAATAAAGCCCTAATTATGATCTCACAGTTTTTAAGAGTGAAAAATTTCTGAGCACATAGGATTTTACCAACCCCTCTTAGAATCCTACAAGGTGGAAATCCAGATGTGGACAGTTCTGTGGCCTTTCTCGAACTCCTTGTGGGAGAATCTGTTTCCAGGCTCAGAGAATGTTGCTGCCAAATTTATTCTTGCCATTGGAGGCCTGAAGTGGCCATGTCTCTGCTGTCTGACACACTGGGGTTGTGGTCAGCTTCCAGAGGCTGCCTGCATTCCTTGGCTAATGGTCCCTTTCTAAGTCAGATGCAGTTGAACCCCTCTTCCAATGGAAAGCTCATGTTCTGCTTCATCTTTCTAATCCATCTTCTGCATCTATTGTTCTAAAGCAGGGGAATGCTGGGAGTCTGGAGCTTTGGGAGGGCAGTCTTATTCTTCTAGGATAATCTGCAAAATGTTTGTATTTTCAGGCTGTCTGATTAGTAACTCATTCTAGTTTGGTTTCGGTTGTGATAAAATATCCTGGCCAAAAGCAACACAGGAGAGGAAAGGGTTTATGTGGCTTATGACTCCAGGTTATGGTCTGTCATTGAGAGGAAGTCAAGGCAGGAACTCAAGGCAGCTAGTAACATCATACCCACAGCCAAGTGCAGAGAGAAACAAGTGTGCCCAGACTGTCTGCTTGCTGCTGCTAATAACCTCCCATTTTCTTCTCTGAGACAGTTCAGGGTCCAGCCCATGCAATGGTGTGCCCCTCGGTGACTCTTCTCACCCCAATTAAGCCAAGACAAATACCCCACAGACATACACACAGGCCAATCTAATCTACGTAATTCTTCCATTAGGCTCTTTGGGTCTTTTGGTTGTGGCAAACTGACATTTAGAATAACCATTACACAACTATTACACAACCTTCATTCATAACTTCATAAACCTATCACATTAGCACTAAAAGATTAGTGTTAGATTTTCCTAACAGAACATCTATTCTTTTCTTTCTTTTTTTTTAAATTATTTATTTTACATTCCCATCACAGCCTCCCCTCCCTTCTCTCCTCCCACTCCCTCTCCCTGCCCCCTAAATCCACCTCTCCTCTGTATTTGCTTAGAAAGGGGCAGGCCTCCCATGGGTAAAGTATGGCATATCAAGCTGCATATCAAGACCAAGCACCACCCTGTATTGAGGCTGGGCAGGCCAATCCAGCATGAGGACTAGGTTTCCAAGAGCCAGCTAAAGCATTACTGGGACATCTTAAGGATAGCATCCACCTCAGTTACAGTCTGGTCTTTTGTATGTTTAACTTTTCAAAGTATTTTTAATCTTAAGAATATACTGCAAATGAGGTGCAGAAGAGGAAAACACTTGCCCTTTGAGAGTGGTTTCCACCGAGCCGTTAGGGTGGGATCCAGGTTTCTGCTGAGTTGAGAATGAGTGGGAGTAATTAGAAGTTGAGCTTGTAGAGCATTTACTGGAAAAACAACCCAGTGAAATAAAGGTGAGAAAAATAAGGATAGGGCAGAAAGAAGCAAAATTGGAAGAGAGGAAGTGAAATATCAGGGACAATCAAATATTTACAAGCAGACAACGAAGGCAATCAGCCAGAGAAAGAAGCTTCAAGGAGACATCCTCTCACATACTTGATTATGTTTTTAAATGTTTGATTGAATTCAGTTATTCAGCCTATCCAACTTGCTAGACAGAAACTTGATAACGTATCATAGATAATGTCTGTGAATTCACTTCCTAAATATAACTACAAATATTAGAAGTGAAATCTTAGGGGCTGAATGTTGTCTGCGTACACATGAGGCCACACAGGTTTGCAAGCCCAAATCTGAATACATGTTAGTGTTACTTTCACTTATGTTGTCCACCTCATCTTTATTTCATGCTATCTGTGTTATCATTGGTTTGGGCTTTTCAGAACCTACTGCTTACTTCCTTAGTGCTGTGGAATGGCTAAGGAGCTTATCTTGTAATTTTGTTTTCTTCTTTCTTCCTTCTGTTTCCAGTCGATTTTTCCCTTTGCATGCTGGGAGCTCGCTACTGCATTGTTTTTGTTTTTTGTTTTTTTGCTTGCAGGAAAAAGTGAATCTGCTCCTTGAAGCACCTGCAAGCAATGCTCACCACCACCAAGCACAGTTAGAGGAAACCAAGCAGCAAGGCGATACTTCCTCATCCTCTGTGGTCTCACTGGAGCCTGGGCCTAGACAGAAGTACTATTCAAGTTACTAGCAGTCAAGTCTATTCTTCTTGTGTGAAAGGTCAGCTGAACTGCACAGTTATGAGTTACCAATGATTACAGGGACTTCTCCACCCCACCCCACTTCTGCACACAATGATTTCAGTGGGCAGTGTTTGTAGAACACAATGGTATTTTGTTTGTTTATTTTTTCATTTAGTGCACTTCTCCTTCAGATAATACTGATTTTAGAATGAAGTATTTTGTGCCTTCATGGGAAAGAGACCTATGCAATATGCATCACACCTAACAAGAATTTTGACATGATAAAAGTAGAAGTATATGGTATATACATGTTGTGTGTGAGGGAGTAGTGTGTTGGCTTAATGTGTGTCAGTTTTGTGTGATGATTTTTTTGTCATGTGTTCATTGCATTAAAATAATTCATAGTAACCCATCCAGTTACATTCTGACATGTATCCCATTATCTTTATTCATGCTATCATCTGAGTAGAATTGAGTAGGTGAAAATTCTGAGTCGCGGTCAGGTCAGACAGGATAGAGCACATGGAAGGCAAGGGACTTGTTCCTAATCCTGTTTCAGAATCAAATAGCAATCAGAGAGAGGACTACATGTCATGCACTTCCTCATTGGTCACAGATTGCCATCTTAGAAATTACATCATAAATTTATACACTTTACCATAAATCTCATGCTGTTAAAAATTGTGATTTTAGAGTTTATTAAATATTAATCTTAAAGTTTTTGAAGCTTTAATATGAAGAGTGATGCTGACATCCTGTGGATAACAGCTGGCTTTAAGGAGTTATGTGTACTTAAGTGTGTCTAGTATTAGTCTGGCCTGTTACTGAAAACAAGAGCACAGTAAGGGTCAACCATTCCTTATTATGGAAACTAGAATCTAAATCACTCCCATTTGCCTCCGTCCTCAGATGCCAAGGCAGAGCAATCGTGAACTGATGACAACCTTGAATGCACCAGAGCTGATGTGAGGCTCTTAGTCTCTGGCGCTATCTTGAAAGGGCTGTGCTGCTAACTACTTTGAGCACGGTGCTATTTTTCTATTACATTTTATTACAAAAACAAGACACTTTTTTCTTTTATAGCCTATTTTTTTTTTTTAAAAAAATGGTTATTTGTTAAACACATATATTCTGCATATTTATTAACCCCTCTCTTTTCCTCCCTCCCCTACCCCCTTTTCCTTGGAAATGAACCTGGAAATCCCTCAAAGTTAGATGCTTTTTTTTTTTATTTTTCATAATGTTTTTATTTATTCTTTGAAAATTTCATACAATATATTTTGATTTTTACCTACATCCCTCAACTCCTCCCAGATCCTCCCCAACCTTCCTACCCACCCAACCAACAAGTATTCATTTGTCCCTCTCCCTATCCATGTCTCTTCCTCTCTATTAAAAGTCTGTCTAATCCTGTTTGTGTAGGTTGAGTACTCTTGGAGGTGAAGTCTGTCCTGGAATGCATTGATGTACCTACCAGGTGTCATTCCATTGAAGAAAACTGACTCTCTTTCTCCCATAAGCAATCTAATGAAGTAGCTCTTCAGCTAGCAGTGGAACTTCATGTCCTCGTCCCCTCCTCCATGTCGGGATTTTGTCTGCATTGAGCTTGTATACATCTTGTGTGTATAGTCACAGTCTTTATGAGTTCATATGCACCCTTGCCCTATTGTGTCTGGAAAACAGTTTCCTTATAGCCAGCTCCTGGCTCTTATGTCTTTTTGTATCCCTTTCCACAAAGACATTTGAGTCCTGAAGTGAGGAATGCGATGTAGACATCACATTTAAAGTTTAGGACTCTGATGCTCTTACTCTCTACAGGTTGAACACATGTGGGTGTCTGGGTTAACTGCTTTCTACCACAAGAGGCAGCTCCTCTGAAGAGGGTTGAGCAATGTACTGTGAGCAAAGGCACTGCAGTTTTCATCAGAGTATCATTTCTCTATCTTTAGAAAAAGAACTGAAAGACATTCTCAGTTGGAGCAGATTTTTTTTTCATAGACTGTCAGGTGAAAATATACAAATACAGCCTCAGCTGTATTGGGCTTAGGAACTCTGAATTATAGCTATTCTTTAGTAGACAGAGATTGCCATGCACTGGGATTTTCCACAGAGACAGAAGTCTCTCTTTGTTTGCTGGCTTGGACCCCACTCCAGCATTCTACTGCTGGCAATGTTCACTACAGACCAGAATCCTTTCCCTTTAAAACAAAATAAGTACCTAAAATTGGTATCCTGTGACCATGCCTGCTGATAACTTTCAATATGAATGTTACCTACTCTTTAATAATGATTCTAGAAATCATGTTGTACACAATGAGATCGAGTCTTAGTGGAAATTTTGCTTTATTTATAGAATATCACCATTATACTTATTTTATTCTCAGATGGTCTTTTCTATTGTGAAAGAATATGTTGTGAGAAATAGGCAGGGGCAGGGGATGGGGAGATGGCCCAGTCAGTAAAGAGCTGAGTTCAGACCTCCAGTATCCACTTATACTATTTGGGCACAGCAGAATTCATCTGTAATCCCAGCACCAGGGAGGTGCAAGAGGACTCTTGGGGCTCACTGGCTACAGTGAGTTTAGTTTAATTAGTGAGCTCCAGATTCAGGGAGAGACTCTTTCAAAATACAACTTGGAAATCAATTGAGGAAGCCAGCAAGAATTGACGTATGGTATCCGTAACTGTGCATGCACACACCCCTCCTTTCCCCAAACACACACTCAATACAGTGCAAAGTAGTGGCTTTGAAGTCTCTATTGCAACGAGAGCCAAAGAAAATTCTCTAGTATATGCTCAAATCACACAGAAAGGTGATAAAATAGAGGATTCCAACCTCAGGTCTCAGAAGTCTTATGCAGGCCCAGTCACCTGCTGTTACATCGAGCATCTGTTCATTATAGATGCTGCACAGACCACACCTTAAGAAACAGTGGCCAGTAAATTAGTTCACCCAACAGGGTTTTAGGCAGTCGTGTTTCTATGGTGACCTCCCTATACAAATGATTTATTTATGCTAGACTGAGGTCTTACTATATAACCAAATGTTTCTTTTCCCTAATGCATGCTGAGTCTGGGAAATTAACTAAGTAGTTTGATTATGCTGTATATTGAAGTGAATGAGGACAAATCCCTGGAGTAAGTATACCATCAAAAGCTGGGCCTCAGACCTGCTTCCAGCTTCCCCTTTTATCTGCCCCACCCACCTCTCATTTCACTTCATCTCCTTTTATGGGCCACCCCTCTGCATATAACTTAACAAAGGTTGCTATGCTTGCCATGTCTCTCGACATTATCATCTAAATCATACTTTCTAAGACTGAGTGACTGACACTTGGGACCACTTCATTCTTTGTCAAGGAGAATCCTATGTACTGTGGGATGTTTAGGGACACATCTTGCTAGATTATTCCAATGAGATGTCATTTGACACCTCCCCCTCTTGCCAGCCATGAAATTGTATTCCATTGAGACAGCTAACCATCTCCAGACACTGCAAAGTTACCCTAGGAAGGGAGGCAGCCTATGTTTGCCCCACGCTGGGATCCAGAAATAGTGTTTCTAAGATGATAGCATTCAGGCTAGTGATCTGGATGATGCTGGATATGTCTCTTTAGATCAAGCTTAGTTAGCACCTCTTAAATGCTGAATTGACCACTTGAAAAAAAAACCTCTGGTATCCACTCCTTCTTCTCATCAACACTTGTAATGCCCACTCTTTGTGTCTCTAAGATTGTGTTTCTGTCTGGGAGCTATGAATGCCTTTAGTTTTACTGGAGAAAGATTGGAAGCCATTGTAACCTTCAATACTGGATGAGATCTTATGAGAGAAAAGCTAAGTCACCTACTTGAGTTGGAGATGAAGGTTCCCACATGGAGGATAAAGATGGGAGCATGGTGTTTGCCACTGCGAGATTACAATGATCTTAAGTCAGCCAGCTCATGTTGGATTCCCAGTCTCACTTGCCAGAGGACTCAGGATAAGTTACTCTCTTCACTAGATATTGTGAGCCTTGGTAAGTGAATACATGTAGAACACTTAGCACAATGCCTGGGATTTAAGATGCTCAACAAATGGTAGCTGAAAGTGTGGCTATGAGAAAATCCTTTTGAGGAGGTATCTGAAGCTGGGCGCCTATGGCCCCTGTTTGGAAGGGGGTACAGAATCTCCTAGATATTTGTGATCTGACCATTTGAAGGAAGGTGAGGTAGGGACACCAAAAGGGCACCAACTGCTTTGCACAGGGCAGTGACAGGAACACGCAATGCAATAAAGTAGCTGGAATACCTCTTCCTACTCACACCATCCACAGCTGACTTCTTTTTTGTTTATTGTCTCTTGCAGCACTGGCCATTTCATTTTTAAATCCCCAGAGGTACAACTACAAAAGTTTCCAATTATCCCGTTTCTGTCATCTCCCTGTACCCCACACAAAAAAGCTCAAATAGCAAGGAAGTTAAAAAAGCCACACTTTAACCAATATCATATGCTGTTTTATCTTCACATGGTTCTTTTCCTGCCTAAACAAGGTCTGTGAATTCCCAGAGCAATAAACAATATGGTCTTAATGTCTCAGCTGTGCTGGGCTGTCTACTGGCATGTGGGGAGGACTAACATTATAATTACCAATTTGACATTGTGAACAGGACAAAGGGTGGAGGGGGCATGGCACTCATTTTCTGTCTTCCCCTAAGCTCTTTCCATAACTTTCCAAGGACACGGAAAGGTATTAAAGTACACTGACAAAGGGACATTTAATCTCTATTGCAAGAATGTTATAGATTGGGAAGGAGAGCAGGTACCTAGATTGCATCAAAAGCTCATTGGCATGACTTAACGTTGGTATCCCTCTTGCTTTAGCAGCCATTGAAGAGTGCATGTTCAGAAACCAGCCTTGAATCTGTGTTCACTTTTGTGTTGCAGCAGCCATAGCCATGGCATGGAGACTGCCTTTGATAAGCCACTTGTGTTCTTTTTCTTTTTCTTTTGTTTCAGGCAGAATCTACCAAAGACTTGCCCAGGAAGGTGGGCATGCATCCAGCCCTTTCACTTCTGCACTGGATGACCTTGGGCAGAACAGTAGCCTCCATGGATGTCTTTGTCCTAAAGCCCTTTTAATCTTGGATAGTTCACATGTTTTTTTGTGTGTTTTTTAAATAATACCATACATGTCATCTATTTTCAAGTAAATTAATGTCCAAAAAAAACAAAAGCCTCTGTTTACTTCTTAGTTTTAGTTTCAGGTGTCAGTTAAAAAACAAAGACAATTTCCAACCAGAAGCCCTTGCTATATATACTCAGTCCCCATGGTATGCTTCCCAAGATGCTACCTTTGTCCTCTGTTAGAGCTCATCCAGAAATATTCAGGTGTGTTTTCTGATATGACATAGCCTTTGATAAGGTTTGTAAACACAACATTCAAAAGAGTATCAGCCCTATTTTCATACTCAATTAAGTTTCTCATATTGTCTTGATGCAATTTTAATATACCAATTTCTTACAACAGGCTCTCCCCGTCTTTCCCACTCCTTTTCTCCCCCTCTCTCTCCCCCCCAACACAATCCTTAATTCAACTTGAATGAAGTCGAAGAACTGGAGACAACACAGGGAAACTGGTACTTTTGGAAGGTGCTTGATGTTCAGTGCTAGCTGACTCTGCCCGTGGGATTGACTCCTGTGCTAATCCCTACTAAAGACTATAGCAGGTCCTCAAGTCTATAGGTGAGCATGGCAGGGTTGAGGTAGCTGGGAGAGTCACTCTCTTTTTCCAGTTGTGATCACTGTGCATTGAATGTCCTCACAGGTGGCATCTCAATCCCTTTACATCAAAGTGTCCTTACCCCACCAGACTGTCACTGCTATAAATTGGTGGCCCAAAAGAAATGACATGAAAAAAAATACACAGACATAATTTATACCAAAACAGCCTTCCCAATTCTGCACACTTCATCATCATTGTTTCTAGGTTCTCTTCCTCTTTGAGCTTCCCAGGGCCTGCCTCTGAACCTCAGCTGCAATCTAAGGGCCTAGACATACTTCCTGGTTCATTATGACTCTTACATTAGCTAAGGCAGTTTTTTTTTTCTTTGCAAGCATTATTAACTGTTTGCAGCCATTTGTTTACTCCACGAATGAGCACAGATATTAGACTAAGTATTTAGGATAATCAGGAAGATAAAGTCCTTTACCCACACAGAGCTTAAAGAAGAGAGTTATAGAAGTGTTATGATGGGAAATTTGCATTACAAAACAGTAAAAAATCAAACACAAAATGATGCCTTAATATTTTCTTTCAAATGTTCATAGTGTTATCATCCAAATCCTCTTCCACATGGTTTTATTGTGTGCATGGCATTGCCTACCTAGAAGATAAAGCTGGGGAGTTGGCACTCACTTTCAATTTCCTCCTCTCATTTGCATAACCTTCATGAAATTTTAATGACATGATTTTTTTTAACCACCTCTCTTATTGTAGCAATTTTCCTTTAGAAAGAAGGGTTTAAATGTGCCATTCCCAGTTCAGAAGCTGTAAGCAGCATCCCCTCTGGTCAGTATTTTTGTGTATTATTACCATTTCTAGAGTTCCTTATTTATTTATTTATTTATTTATTTATTTATTTATTTATTTATTATTTATCTATCTATCTATCTATCTTATTTTACATATTGATCCCAGTTCCCTCTCCTTCCCTCCCTCCCTCCCTCCCTCTCTCTCACCCTTCCCTGCCCCCTGACCACCCTCCCATCCCATTCCCTCCTCCACTGCACACTTGACAGATTTTGTTGACCCCCCTGGAAGGCATCAGCCTAATGTCTTAAGATTCAGGAGATTCACAAAGTCAACTAAACTTGAGAAACTTGAGCCTGAGCAAAACAAAACAGGCCTCTTGGTGCAGAGTTCCCCAGAGCTGTGCATTTCCAACATGAAAACAAGATTCTTGGAATATGCAGTATGTGGTGCTTCCCACGCTTATTTTTACACATTTTGCCTTTAGAATATTCTTGTATTCCCTACAGGCTGGCCATGAACTCACAACCACCCCCCCGCCCGACTCAATTTTCTAAGGGCTAGTGTTCTAGGAACCAATATGCCCAGCTTCAGAACACTTGTTCTGTATGACACAGTTTCAAGAACTGGGCTTGCACTCATACATACAGCAAATGATTGAGTTATATAGGATTTTACATATCTTTGTAGAAGAAAGGGACAGCGACGTGTTGACTGCAGGAGTTTAGTAAAGACACAGGATATACGTTGTAAGGGTGCAAAGGCAAAGGGACTCTTGTTATCAACATGGTGGCTAGGAGATAGACTTAAGGGCAAGATCTCAGCATCTTTTTAGTATTGACTTGTTCCTTCCTGAGAACCAGCAAAGGTACCCATCTCTTCCAGAGGCACCTTCCATGGTGATATGGCCAAGATACTTGTGGACATCAGTTAGAGAAATGCATCTTTAAATAAACATTGTGGAGTGATTTATTTTGAAGTAGGGAAAAAGCGGTATCTGATTAGATAAGTGGCTTTGAGTTTGTTAGGTCTCTGGGAAATCTCTGCTTAATGGAATGAAGCATGCGTGGGTTTTCCTGGTTGTTTAGTAAGTACTGAGTAAGCACTGAAGTTAGCAAGGGAAATAATTAATGACTCAGTTGAGCTGCAAGTGTTGCTCATCTGAGTCCACTCTCTCTGCTGCATGCTGCAGTAGCAGCTGAGGTTTCTTCTCGATTTTAAACAGACTTCTGAGAGTATCTGTTGCTTTTGGTGCCATAGTATCCATTCTTCTTTGACCTTTTGCCAATGAATTTAAATTGTCAGCTATAACGTAAGAGCACATTCCCCTTTGACTGTTTAACAGTTTGACTTGCTATTTATTCACCTACTCCCATAGAAATCCTGAACTAGCAGGCAGAGCATGCTTTTGGAAATTAAAATATAGTTCTTAGACTAGTATTTACACAACATCAAAACAATTTTCCACAGACACCAGCCAAGGGAGCTGTCACGTCTTTC
The DNA here is from genome assembly GCA_030556225.1 of Cricetiscus sungorus. NCBI lineage: Eukaryota > Metazoa > Chordata > Mammalia > Rodentia > Cricetidae > Cricetiscus > Cricetiscus sungorus. The sequence goes on along the minus strand of JANBXA010000328.1, from coordinate 26,329,133 downwards.
AGGAGGTTAACTGTTTCCTTGAACTTGGGTCACTCAATCACAGTGAAACTTTAGTATGACTGTATACAAGGATGACAATTAGGCAGCCTGGGACTCAACCCTGTCCCATAGTTGTGTTCTGTTCCACAAGTTTGTAGATGTGTGAGTTTGTCACTAACATTTAGACATAAAGAGACAGGTTTGAGTCATAACAGCTCTGGTGACCAGGTTCTTCTGCACTCGCTGTCTGACTATACTGGTCTCACCTTGGGACAGGAAAGATGGTGTTAAAGTGGTGTGGTGACCTGGAACTGTTTGGTTTGTACTTCTGGGACAATGTAAAGTTGTGCAGTTTAGTGGTGGGAAGGTCAGAGAAATATTCACATGGAGAATGGTTATGACTTTGAGTATTGACTCAAATGTTGATATTACAGGTATGTTATAGCTTAAAACAATATGTCATAGGGTTATTTTAGCATTCTTAAAAAAAAGAAGTTTGAATTGTGCTAACTTTATATAGAAACGGTCAGAAATACTATCCATAGTTATGTGTTTTTCTTCTTATCAGTTCACTTATGAGATGTATAGAAACTCTACTTTAATCATGAGTTTTTTATACAAAAACAAAAAACAGAAACCAGCTTTTTTAAGAGCCAAGAGAAACACTAGTTTTAGAAATTAGGATGCATTATTAATAGACCATTGTGGCTTCCAGTGAGGGCAATTACTTACTATCTATGGCAGAATTGAACTAATTGATTAACATTACCCCACCACAATGCAGTGGGGACAACAGACAGTCAGACGCCTTCAGATATTTGACCAACATTTCCAAGTGCTTAGCCTGGGCATTATCTACTGTCTGAGCTCTCCTTCCCTCCAAATTGTTGTCAAAGCTATTTCTGAGGGCCTTACATTTCTCTGATATATAATATGAAAGCAACTTAAAGTATAGATGTACGGTACCTCTTCAAAGTCATGACCTCCTTAGTGCTTTACTCATTAAAGGATATCATTTTATTTGATAACATGCTGCTCCAAATATATTAAGTAAATGCCACCATTTCCCTTATGGACTGTTTTACATAAGACTGAATATTTAGTTTAATGGAACTAAAAATTCTTGAGTGTAATTCTCAAGGCCGAAAAATAAACCACACACAAAATAAAAACTAATCAATCAAACAAAGAAAACTAAAAAGGAAAAAAAATGACAAGAAAGCTGCTACACCCATGATACTATAACAATATGGCTGCCTAAACAAGACCTGAACAATGCCAACACCAATAGACATGCTACTGTGGAAGGAGGAAATATAACAGGGTCCCATCCCTAGACAAAGAACTATAGACAGCTATTAACTATATGAAAAGGGAGAACTTTCTTCCTTAGGGATAGCCCCCTAATTGGTTACCCAATACAAAGAACGTATTCAGATCCCCTGAAACTGATGTTACAGATGGGTATACCATTTAGGTGCTGGGAATTGAACCCAGGTCCTCTGAAAGACAAGCCAGTGTTGTTAACTATTGAGCCATCTTTGCTGCAGCTTCCTGCTATCATATCTTAATAAGCAATAAAAAGAGGGAAACATGAGATTTTATGCTGATTTTCTTATGCTTTTGCAACTTCTGTTATCTGTTTCTTACTATGCATTGTGTGAGCATATTTCAGTGAACTCACAGCTGAATAGAGAATTCCGTGAATTTGAGCTTTTGAAGTAGGGAGAATCACCTAACGACTGACAACAAAAGACAATGTAAAGTAGGACCATGATTTTGTGCACATAAGGCAGCATTTGCTCAAAAATCAAGCAGGTGGGAAAAAACATGTCAAGGAGAAAGCTGCTGAAAACAATCCATTTACCATCAAAATAAGTCACATGATTGAAATAAGTCACATGCAGTATTTTAAAATGAGCATAAGAATGAGAAAGTAATCTCTAGGGAATCTAAGTAGTTTCAGTCTTTGAATCATAAAACCACAAAAAATATTAATCTCAGCTCGAGGCAAATCAAGGCAGGGCAGGCACTGGAGCCAGCTAGCTAAAGTAACAGACGGCTTCTCGGGTGTACATATGTACATATGACTCCACCTAGAAATATTATTGTCAGGCCAATGCATGCAACATTCCAGTGGAATCTTTATCCCACACATGGCTACGTGGCACACACGCGAGGACATTAAGGCCATTCTTTGAGTATAAATTATGCTGACTGATTCAAAGCAACAAGCAAGCCTTGAGCATTTGACTGACTTTAAGACAGTATATACTTGTAGCTAGAATGCCCCACACTTAGACCAGAGGCAGAAGGGGAATGTCAGAGGGACTCAATAAACTAAGACGTAGGGCTGCTGAGAACCGGGAATCTTTTGCGAATCTTCGGCAATGTCCATGGCTATTTCTTTATTTCTCACTTATCTCAATTTGAAATTGGGCTCTTTGCTTTTGTCCAGTGAGTTTTCCACATGGGAGCTGTGTGAAGAGGCAGGCATTCACTGGAAAGGGTAGTAACAGATTTCTTTCTGTACTTTTGGGTTTGCTCGGTGATAATCGCTTGACAATCCTGACTCTTCTGTCAATCTCCATCTTTAAGGCAGTCATGTAACATCTTGAAGATCCACAAGCTGTTTAACCACAGCTGTAGCAAACAGCCCTCTCCCTAAAAACAGATCTGAAGGTGAACTTGGCTGTGTGTGTGTGTGTGTGTGTGTGTGTGTGTGTGTGTGTGTGTGTGTGGGGGGGGGTCTAGCTGTTTCCATTGTGTCATTTTGTCATTTTAACCCATGAATGTCTTGTAATTTGTTTTAGTCTTAATGTTGCAAATGAGGCATTTGATGGTAATGTCTTATTTCCTATTTTCCAAGATATCTATTGGTTCATTTGCACACACTTCAAAAACTATCTGCAATTCCTGTAACCACAGTCAGCTGTTATTTACAGATCTGACATTCTTCACTTAGCTCTGAATCAAATGAAAGAAGGATTTATACAATCTCAACTGAAAAATTCAACAATCTGTAATGACATAAGCAACAATGGAACAAAAGACAGAAGCCACCATGAAAAAACTGGTATGTTAAAGGAAAAAAACATAGTGGGAGAATATGGATGGAAAAGTCACATTGTTTTAGAGTGGAACTAGGGTACATTTTTTTTAAAGCAAGTCCTATGTCAGAACCATTGAAAAACTGCAGGCCCTATGGTATCACAGGTTAGCGTGCCTTCTCCTGGTCTTCATGCCACCTTGTCTCCAAGCTCTGCCTTTGCCTCATCTCTCACATTTGTTCCCAGTTGGAGACCATCATTTGGATTACTGGTATGCTGGCTGCTCTTAAGTCAGCTTCACACACACAAACCAGTTATCTGAAAAGAGGGAAACCTAACTGAGAAAATGCTTCCATGAGATCCAGCTGTAAGGCATTTTCTAAGTTAGTTATTAATAGGGAGGGCCCAACTCATTTTGGGTGATGCCATCCCTGAGCTGGTGGTCCTGGGTCCTACAAGAAAGCAGGCTGAGCAAACCATATGGAGCAAGCCAGCAAGCATACCATTCCATGGCCTCTACATTAGCTCCTGCTTCCAAGTTCCAGCCCTGCTTGCGTTCCTGTCCTGATTTCCTTTGTTGATGAACAGTGATGTGGAAGTGTAAGTCAAACAAACCCTTTCCTCCCAATTTTCTTTTTGGTCATGGTATTTTATCACTGCAATAGAAACCCTAACTAAGGCAACTGTCATTTTCACTGAATCTTTTTAATTTTTGAGTCTCTAACTCAACATTCTAGTTTCCTTAACAATGGGAAATGGCATCCTAAAAAGGCACTTAAGAACCATCCCAAAATAACACCCAGATCATGCTTCTACCTCCAGAGGTCATTATCTTAATTTCTGTAGCACTAGAGGGCAATGGATAGTCAAATTTTATGAACATAATCAAGTGCAGTCTCCGGGCAACCTAGACAGTGTTTGGGGAAGTATTTTCACCCTGGGCATCTCTATCAGCAGTGGCACAATGAAGGCGATATCTTGTTAATGCTCTAACAAATAAAGCTTGCCTGAATATCAGAGGGCAGAGCTAGCCACTAGATAACCACAGAGGTCTGGAGGTCTGTGCAGACAGACAGGAAGTGAGGTGGCTGGGAGAAAGAGGAATATCAGGTAGGAGGAGACAGGAGCTTGGCTTCTTCAGTCTGAGAATTTCATAGAGGTAAGAGCTCTAGTGGCTGGCTGCTCTGTTTCCCTGATCTTTTAGCTTTCATTCCCTAATATCTGACTCCTGATTTTTATTATTAAGACCAATCAGAACCTGTGCTACACCAGAGATTTACCCCAGAGCTCCATAAGCAGCAAGCTGGCCATGTCATTAGACCATCTGGTTCCTGTCACAGAACTTTGCGGGTCAGAGTTTTATAAGGCCACAGTAGAGATACATGTCTGTTCTCCAAAAAGAGATCTGTAAGCCATTAATGTGAAGAATGACAAGAAAGTAATTTACCTTCTAAGCCCTTCATCATCTCTGCCAAGGTCCCCATGGGTCCCCACAGTTGTCTGCTGGAACTTAGATAACCCGGTTATTGTCATTAATTACCTCCACCAATTAACTTGAACTCCTTTTCTTTTATTTAGTCCTTGAGAAATAGTCAAGAGACTAAATTGGAGCTGGAGTCTCTTGTGTACCAAAAAGTAGAATTGACTTTTATTCCCCCAAATGGATTTATTCCTACGGTGATCAGAAACTGGACAATATTTCCTAGCTACTGAAAGTATTACAATGGCACTCTGCAGCTTGCATTTATGTCATTCAACTTGAAACTATGCACAGACTCTGGAACTATACCCACTGTCACTGAGCTAAAGGGCAGGCACTAGCACATATTAAAAAGAGTGTGACTCTTTCGGTTTCCAGAACTGATCAAATATACTCACCCTGAGACCAACTGTCATAAAAAACGACCACCATACCAATTTATCTCTTCAATCATGATCTTCCCATTTTAGCAAGGCATCTGGAATCTATAATCTCAAATTCTTAATCTTTTGCTATTTCATACAATCTTGACTGGAAATTTTTGTGAACTTAAAGAGAAGCCTCAGATATCTTGCAATACTGCATACCATAATAAAGAATGGTATACCCTTGTGCTCATTGGTGAGCCAGGCACGGCTTATACAGAGCTCTGTAGTGTGTCAGTGTGGCTGCAAGAACTACTGAGTTCAAAAGCCAGTGATATCCTTCTGAGAGGCATGACTTCAGACAAGTTCACTGTCTGCTGTGCCTACACTATCCAATACAGCACAAGAAACCCAGGCCTGAGACAACAGAGATATAGGATGCAAGAGGGGACAATGGGCATGACCAGCCTAGAAGTGAGAAAGGAGGTAGAAATATAAAAATAGTGGGAATGGCCAGGCTGTAGGAGAAAGGCCTGGTCAGTGAAAAGAAAGATTTGGGTATGATTACACTGTACCTGGTAAGGAGGTGTAGGGCTATATGGGCTGCCAGCAACAAGCTAAGTGGCAGGTCCATGCTGGCCAGTGTATACACAGGATGCTTTTTGCCTCCTCCCCAAGCCTGGGTATCACATTGTTTCTATTTTGTTACAGCCCACTTGCCAGCTTGATAATGCTGCCAATTACCCACTTAAGAAGACTATTTTGGGGACAGGAGAATAATGTTAATTCATTTCTAATTCACCTTAAATATGCAGATTAGCAGTTGACCTGTTATCCTTTATGTCTTCTCTACATAATTTAAAGAAATGAAATAGCCAATTCTTGTTGTGTCTAGGAAAAACAAACAAACAAACAAAACAAAACAAAAACAAAAACATACAAACAAAAAACCACACGGATGAGCAGACAGGAGAGTGAATTGGTAAGCCAGGCTTCATAGATCACACACAGCGTTTGTTAGTGCAGTGATATGGCTGCAAGCACTGCCCTGAGTTCAAAAGTAATTTGACAAATCCTTCTGAGATGTATGATTTTGAACAGGCACACTTTCTGCTGTGCCTGCAGTGTCTAATACAGCAGCAAACGCTACTGTGGCCAAGGAGTGCTTGAAAAGTGGTTAATTCAATGTTTGAATTTATCTTAATTTTACTTTAAGTAATTTAACACTAACCATTGACAGTCTATCTAATTATTAGAAAATATTTAAATTTCAAAAACAATGTGTGGGAATTTACTCTTTTAATTATAAATTTTATGAGCTCTAAAGATCAAGCAGATGTCTGTAGTGATAACTTAGAATTCAGATTGAAATGTGCTATGAGTATAAATGTACACTGGATTTGTGTGTGTGTGTGTGTGTGTGTGTGTGTGTGTGTGTGTGTGTGAAGCAGAAGTTGGCACTGGGAGTGTTCCTCTATCACTTTCCACATAATCTTTTGAAAGAGGATATCTTAGTGAACTCGGAGCTCACTGTTTTGATTAGGCTGTTTGACCAGGAAGGCCCTGAGATCTACTAACACTGGGATTGCAAATGTGTGCCATTATGCCTAGCATTTTATGAAGTGAGTCAAGCCCATCTCATAATGCCTGCGCATCAGACGTTTACCTATTGTTCCATCTTCCCATCCCCCAATTTTAAACATTTCTTACAGTTGCATCATTGGTCCTTATGATTTCTAAATTTTGTGTAATGTGGAAACTGAAAAGAACTACTACTTTAATAAGTGATTTTAAAACATATGAAGAAATAAATTTCAAAAGAATAAGCAAGTGGTGGATGACATAAAAGAAAAACTCAAATATTCTTGTATTTCTCTAAATAATCTATTCATGTGAACATGTTAAATAATTATTAAAGTGCTATGAGATTAAAAAAAAACTAAGCTTCCCTTCCCATCTTTTCATATTCCATGAAGCACAATTTAAGTTTCTTTTTGGCAATCCAATTCCTTTTCCTAAAATAACTGAAGTAAATGAAATCTGTGAATGTGTTTATCAAAATAGTAAAAAGCAATAAAATAACTAAAATTTACTGGGCGCTTCCTCATCACCAGGATTTATTATAGGTGTGTGACTTGTATTTACCCACTGGGTCTTTGAAATAACCTCCTGAGATAGTATGGCAGACAGAATCATAGTTTCTTAACAATGTGTCCACTCTAATCTCAAGAAGTTAGCAATGACTGGAAGGAGTAAAGACTGTAAGAGGAGATAAGGTTACTGATTTACAGATGAGGAAATTATCCTCGTAATTACAAGGTCCTGAAGGACAGCTGAGAGTCAGGGGCCAGAGCCATGTAAAGATACTTCACTACTGGCTTACATATTGAGAGGACAACCATAAATAAGAGAGAGAGAGAGAGAGAGAGAGAGAGAGAGAGAGAGAGAGAGAGAGAGAGAGAGAGAGAGAATATGGTCTCGGCAACACATCTCCTCCAACAAAGTCCTCGTAATCCTTGCAAATAATTCCACCAAGTGGGAACCAAACATTCATTCGATTATATGAGAATATGGGAGCCATTCTCATTCAAACTACCACACATCCAAATGAATGTAGATGGCCTCTTGAAACTATCAGCATGCACAGAACTAAAGTTTAACTGGACCAAAGACCTCAACATAAATCCAGTTACGTTGAACCCAACAGAAGAAAAAGTGGGAAGTAGCCTCAAGTGCATTGCCACAGAAGACCACTTACTTCCTAAATATAACATCAGTAGCACAGACACTGAGAGCAACAATCAATAAATGGGACCTCCTGAAATTGAAAAGTAAAGGACACAGTAAATAAGACAAAATGACCGCCTACAGAATGGGAGATTTTTACCAACCCACATCTGGCAGATGGCTGATCTCCAAAACGTGTAAATAATTCAAGAAACTAGACATCAAAATACAAAATAATCCAGCTAAAAAATGGGGTATAGAGCTAAACAGAGAATTTCCAACAGAAGAATCTTAAATGGCTGAAAGACATTTAATGAATTGCTCAACATCCTTAATCATCAGGAAAATGCAAATAAAAATGACTCTGAGAAACCATCTTAAACCTGTCAGAATGGCTAAGATGAAAAATACTGATGACAGCTTTTGTTGGAGTGGATGTGGAGTAAGGGAAACACTCCTCCATTGCTGGTGGGAGTGCAAACTTGTACAACCACTTTGCAAATCAATACAGTGGTTTCTTAGAAAATTGGGAATCAATTTACCTCAAGACCCAGCAATGCCATTCTTGGGCATATACCCAAAGAATGCTCAATCATATTACAAGAACATTTGCTCAACTACGTTCATAGCAGCATTAGTCATAGTTGGCAGAACCTGAAAACAACCTAGATGCCCCTCAACTGAAGAATGGATAAAGATAATGTGGTATATTTATACAATGGAGTATTACTCAGCTGTAAAAATAATAACATCATACAATCTGCAAGCAAATGGATGGAACTAGAACAAAAAACCACCAAACAAACAAACAAAAAACCATCCTGAGTGAAGTAACCAAGAATCAGAAAAACAAACACAGTGTGTACTCATTCATAAGTGGATACTAGATGCAAAGCAAAAGATAACCAGACTATAATCTACAGCTCCAGAGAAGTTAGGTAATAAGGAGGACCCTAACAGGGATGCATGGATCACCCTTAGAAGGGGAATAAGATGAGATCTCCAGGGTAAAATGGAGGTGGGGGGGCAGTAGAGGGGAGGGAATGGGGGATTAGAATATGAAGGAATGGGATTGATGAGTTGGGGGGCAGAGTAGGAGACAGTTGTGTAGCTTGGCCTATCTGAGGCTCCTGGCAGTGGGATAAAGATCCATTTATCCCTGGGGCATGAGCTAGGTTTTTGGAGCCCATTCCGTATGATGCGACACCATGCTTAGCCTTAGTGTAGGTGGTGGTGGGGAGGGCTTGGTCCAACCTGAACTTAATGTGTCAGGCTTTGTTAACTCCCTGTGGAAGGTCTTTGGGAGGAGTGGATGGGAGATGGGCTGGGGGAGAGGTAGGGGAGCAGGAGGCAGGGTGGGATGGATAATAGTGGAAAATGAAGCAAAAAAGAAAAAAGATTAGAAAACCAATTCTTTCCTAGAACCTTCAGGACAAAGGGCAACTCTACCAATTTCAGCCTTGTGAGATCTGTATCAGATTTCTGCTCCAGAAATATGAGATAATGAATGTGTGTTCTTTTAATGGAAAGATAATACATGTGGTGTTTAAAACTACTTTGTGGTATTTTATCACATTAGCAATAGGAAACTAATATGGATGGGTTTGTTTAATAGTCCCATTTTTACAGACTGGGCAGTAGAAATAATTGACCTAGGGTTCATATGATCAACAGGTGGTTTGGTAAGAGATTCAGGCCACACACTCTAACCCTTAACTCAAGAGGCACCTTGAAAATTAGGAACTACACATGGCTCTTTCTCATGTCCTATTGAGAATGTTGTCTTCTTAGCATCTTGTCATTCCCTGTGTCTCTGAACTATGGCTATTTCACTGGATATGGCTGGATGCACATAGGTGAGATCACTAAGGTAATATTTCAGCTCTCCCTTAAGTATCAATCAGGATTATGATCTTACATCCATTTGAGATCTGTGTTATCCTCATACTGTATACTGCATAAGGTTAGAGCAGTCAGATCATTGTCACCTATGCCTCATATTGTCTGTGATATTGTCTCTCAGTCTTTGCTTAGTCTAGTTCTCCACTAGATTCCTGATGGTTAGACAATCAGTGACAAATTCAACTCATGCAGAGTGTTATCTCCTAAGATCAGGATTTAGGATTGGGGTCATATTGAATCCTAGAGTTGAGGGAACCCACTCAACAAAGAAATGCTGAAATCAAACATGTCACACTTAAAAACTATATTAATTATTTTTCAAAAATGAAGAAATTTGATATTTTTAATCATTTGAAGTCATTCTTTCTGTATACATATAAAAATATTTTTACTTGGTAATATAATTTTTATACCCTTTACACCATGGCTTTTCCCAAAGCCTTAAATGATGGGAGATGTTATTCTGTAAATATGTTTCTCATACTGGTTAGTTAATAAAGCCCTGTTGGCCAGTAGGAAACTAGATAGGCAAGGCTAGGAGACTAGGAGGAGGAAAGAAGAAGTAGTTAGGAGGAGTCAGCATGTAGAGCAAGAGGAAGCAAGATGCGGGGCCCACGGCTCCCTGATGACCACGTGGAAATACTTAGATAAGTAGAAATGGGTTAATAATTAAGACAGAAATAGCCCATAAACAATAATGGTAACTGGCCAACAGGATTGTATCAAATACAGAGTCTCTGAGTGTTATTTGGGGCCGTGCGCCAGACCAGCGGCGGGCGGGCTGGTGGAAAACAACAAGCTACACTTATAGCCTTATATCACTAATGTAGACTATTTAACACACACACATGCATGCACACACACATGCACACACACACACACACACACACACACACACACATTTATTTTTACCTGGATCAATCTACACAGTTGAATCTGTTCATTAGTTTTGATTTACATGACTAGTTACCAAATCCCCAACACACCCTTAAATTTCTGCTGTTATTTATCATATTATAGTTTTTAATTTTGGAACACTTTTTGTTCCTTATCATTTTCAATTGATGCAATTTAGAAAACTATTACAATGTACTATCATTTGGACAAGCTGATGCCATGTTATTTGAGTTCTGTAAGCTTTTTCCTGAAAGATTTGTATTGTTAATTACTAAGCTCCAAGCCTATTCAATTAATTCCTCTCCTTGGGGAGAAGGCACTGAGGACGTTTGTCTCTTTTCAATGGCTTCATGATTCAGTTGAAAATGAGTTCACATGCAAAACTTACTGCCAAAGATTCTCTGGGCTTTTAGGCTCAGTGTTATACTATCTTTGGCACATCATTTAAACTCAGTTTCCATTATTTACATGGGATTCCCTTCCTGAGGGAGTCTTAAGTCAGTATACTCAAATCCATTCTCACTAAAGCAGAGTAGAGCATTAACTTGGGATTTAGAAACCTTAAAAGCCTTTTCCTCATAGAGCCATTCACCAAATATGCAACTGGCAAAGAATGTGAAGAATCCCTCTGCAAAAGTTTTATTGGGTTATTTAGTAGAGAGATATAAAGAGATTATTTTATTTCCTCTGAAGTAGTTCCCATATTAAACTCCTCTTTAGCCTTGATTTTGTTCATTAAGCATATATGTAAACAAACACGTCCCAGAGAGATGAAATTATTATTTTTATAAATAGCTGTTTTCTTCCTTCATCTTACTTCTTATCCTGGTGTTTAAAGTACTTGAGCAAGAAGCAAGGATTATTGTGCTTACACCTTGGAAGGAGATTCAGAAGGAGGGTCAAAGAGTGACTCAAGCAGAACTGTACTGTCACACTACTAGGCCTCTGATTCAGGGATACACTTTCTGGAGCATACTCTAAGAATGGATATGGAAGAAATGCATTAACTCCTGATGCAAATGGCCTCCTTGTTTTGCTACATGAATTACCCAGTGGGTAGCATACTATCACTGTACATAAGATAATAAATCTCTTGTAGATGAAGCTAGCCTGCACACTTGCAATTTTCCACCACTGAATAACACCGTAGCAGTTGACTCTGAAATGTCTCCCACAAACTCACATCTTGCACACTCTGGTTCCCCAACCTGTGGCACTGTTTTAAGGGCTAAGGGGTATTTAAGACATGATATTCTGCTGGAGGAAATTTCCAAATTCTGTTGGAGGTACGGAGGGGCAGGCCTTTGAAGGGTGTGGCCCTGCCCTGGTTTCACTCTTTCTCACACTACGTCTAGGTCCTTGCAGTGTAAAAAGTCTCTGCCAGTATTATTTGTAGTAACAAGAAGCTGGAAGCAACCTAGATGCCCCTCAACTGAAGAATGGATAAAGAAGATGTGGCGCATTTACACAATGGGATACTACTCTGTGGAAAAAAACCAATGGAATCTTTAAATTCGCAGGCAAGTGGATGGAACTTGAAGAAACCATCCTGAATGAGGTAACCCAGGCATAAAAAGAGGAACATGATATGTACTCACTTATATATGGATTTTAGACATAGAGCAAAGGATCACCAGCCTAAAATTCACAGTCAGAGAAACTAGGATACCAAGAGGATTCTAAGAGATTCATACAAGGTCCCTCACAGAAGGGAAAAGGGACAAGATCACCTGAGCATATGGGGAGTGGGGGGGCAGCGAGTGGAGAGGGAACTTTGGGACTAGGAAGATTGAGTCAGAGAAGGAATAGACAAGAGGAGAGAGAGAGAGAGAGAGAGAGAGAGAGAGAGAGAGAGAGAGAGAGAGAGAGAGAGAGAGAGAGAGAGAGGATAAAAGGAGCTGCCATTATAGGTTTGAAGAGAAAACTGAACCTAGAGAAAAGTCCAGAGACCTACAAGACTGATCCCAACTAACAATTTGAGCAATAGTGGAAAGACTACCATAAATGCCCTTCCTTGATAATGAGATAGACGACTAACTTATCCACCATCATACAGCCCTCATCTAGTAGCTGACACCCACAACTAAACACTTGAGCTGAACTGGAATCTAGATGCAGAGAGGGAGGACAAGACCAGGTTACAGAAACCCACAGAGACTGCTGACCTGAAGAAGGAGAAGCTAATGGGCCCCCAGACTGATAGCTGGGAGTCCAGGATGGGACAGACTCAGACCCCCTGAACATGGGTCTCAGCTAGAAGGCCTGGGCAGTCTAAGGGACCTTGGACAGTGGAACCAGGATGTATCCCTGGTGCACAAAAGGATTTTGGGAGCACATTCCCCATGGAGGGATGCTTCCTTAACCTAGAGACAGGAGAGAAGGCCTAGTCTGTATGCCAAATGACTTGACAGATTTAGATGACCCCTCCTGGAAGGCATCACCCTTCATGTGGAGTGGGGTGTTTGTGGGAGGGGAGGGTGGTCAGGGGGCATGGGAGAGTGGGAGAGAGAGAAAGAGTGAAGGAGGGAGGAAGAGGGAACTGGGATTGATATGTAAAATAAAAATAAAAAAGGAAAAAAAAGAAGTCTCTGCCATATTTATATCTCCTTGAACACTTCTATACCTTCTCTGTTATAATGGACTGGAGCCTCCTCAAGTTTGAGCCAAAAAGAAACCTTTTCTCACTCAAATTGCTTTTGTAGACACTTGTGATAGCATTAAGAAAAGCAATTAACACAAACATTAATTAGTGTACAATGTGATTCTATAAGGTAATATTCTGGTGCTTCAACAGGCAAGAGAGACACCTTCCCCATGTCAAACATAGAATGACCAAGCATGTCCAGGTCATCTAGGTTTTCATTAAATAAGACAACTTGAGCCTCTGACCTTCATTCTTTTGGCTGTAAATCTAGAAATCGCTGTTCAATCACACTAACTCCTAGACCCTCAGGTAAACAACAGGAACCCAGAAGACTATCCAATTTTCTTTGGCTCAACTAGATAATACAACATACTATAAAAATCAAAATTAAGGGAAAAAAGAAGATCCTCCAAGATCGAGGACTCGTCATCTACCAGATAAATGTCAGTAAACTTTTCTGTCAGTATAGTATTTTAGACTTGGTAAACTAGGCATCTCCTCTGTCTCTCTCTGGCATTTTCTTCTTCATTCTTTCTCCCCCATTTATTTGGTTTCTTTACTTCATTCTATCCCATCTTAAAATTGTGAAAACCATCCCTATTTCATGGGCTGTTAGCTAAAGATAGAACTTGATATACATTCTGTATAGTTCATAAAAGTATTGAATTTGGAAAAGTACAGTATCAAGGTTATGATGCAGGTCTTGGGGCAGCCATTATAACTAAGAGTCACTCTGTACAGGTAAGTTTATCATATACGTGTGTACTGTTGACTAGCAGTGATTTTACCACCCAGACTTACCATACATTTAGACTTTTGTTATGTATCTTAGTCTTTGAGCAATATTAAAGATAAAGCCATACTTGGCTTTACGGATACACTATTTCCTAGTCATCCCCCAAATTTAAATTTTATGGTTGCTACTGTTTCAGAATCATTTCAAAATGTTCATGGATTTTGAAAATGTTTCGTGTTCTAGTTGAGGCTTGTGAATCTGTTATATGGGAATTCATTATATAGCCAGAGGGATGTGGATGACTACTTGACACTTGCTCTGAAGTCTCCTCTTGTACCAGTGGAATCATTCTTTATTTGAGAGGGAGGAAAAAAAGACTTAAAAATGAGGAAAACCTCTGGGGTTAGCAGTGACTTATAAGACATACAAAATTATAGGAATTAGCCAGAAAACAGACCTACATACATAAGTATTTGTAAACTTTATCTAAATGGTACAAATGGAATACGAAATACAATTTATAAATATTTTGGTGGTTGGGAGATAGCCGAGTTGGAATGGTTGTTGTACAAGCACAAAGACCCAGGTTTAAGCTCCAGATCCCACATTAAAAAATCTGGCTATGAGGATACACACCTGAAACCCCAGCAATGGCTAGGGAGAGACAGATGACTGGGGCTTGCTGGTCAGGCAATTGAGTCCCAGGCAATTGAGAAAGAGTGTCTCAAAAAACAAGGTAGAAAATGTCCTAAGGAATGAAAGCCAAGGCTGAGTTCTGTCTTCATACTCACAGGAACATACATCATACCCACAGCAATATACATCACACCCACAGGAACATACACCATACCCATGGTAGCATATATCACACCACAAGAATATACATCACATCTACAGGAATATACATCATATCCACAGGGACATACATCATTCCCACAGGGACATACTTTACACCCACAGGAACATACATCACACTTACAGGAACATACATCACACCCACAGGAACATACATCACACCCACAGGAACATTCATCACACCCACAGGAATGTACACCATACTCACAGGAACATACCTCACACCCACAGGAACATACATGCACCAGCATACATATTTAAGCAATTTCTCTTATCAGAAAAGTTTTTGCATTTTAAGCAAACTAGAACTTTGAAGAAATGTCTTCATTTTTTTTCCAGTTAATCTCTACTGAATTTTAATAGTATCAGCTGTCAGGATTTATGTGTCCCTTGTAAATGACTAAATCCTTCATTTTAATGTTTAGCAAATCTCCTCAGTTTGGACCACACACCCAAACCACAATCTTGAAAGTCCCAAGATGATGAAGTATTTTAGGACAGACACCTACATTCAGGTTCTGACTGGAAAAAGCACAGCTGCAGGACATCAACACCCAACCCTTGTGCTTATCTCCCTCTTTAATTCATCCCTGTGCGATTTAATTAAGAGTTGGTGCTTAACCAAGATTCTTGTGTTAACTGCTCAAAGATGTCAGTCCACAAGTCCATATTCAATTCTAGTCTATAAAAGGATAAAAGTCATCATTCTGGGTCCAGATGAGGAAAATAAAGTCAAAGCAAAACAAAAACAACAAACAAAAAGCCCAGATTTAATCACTGCCTATTTTTCTGTATACCAGTGATAAAAGAAAAATATATAACTAGTAAAAATAGCCGTTAAAAGCTCAGCCCAAGACAGGCTGGAAGGAAATCTGTCCTTAGCTGTGAAATGGACTTATACATTATAAATAATACAGGACATTAGAAAAGTGACCACTTGCCCACTCACCAATCATTTGCTGGTGTTTGCATTGGGCTGGGTTATGGTTCTCTGTACGAATTTCCTGAAAACTCCAGAGTCAGATACCTGGCTTCCTACTTGGCATTGCCAGCATAGACCTGTAAAGAAAGCACTGGGAACTCAGCTCCTTTATAACAGAATTACAATCTTGCTCCCGAGCTCCTGTCCTTATATGCTTTCCTACTAAAGAACCACTTGGTTCTGAATGAACAGATAAGAACTTGGCAACAGGGCATGGGGAGACCTCTCAGCAGTGAAAGGCACTTGCTGCTCTCACAGAGGACCTGGGATCAGTTCCCAAGAGAGGCATCCAGTGGCTCACAACCACCAGTAATCCAGTTTCAGGAGACTGGATGCTTTCTGTGGGTACCAAGCTGCAGGGTACAGATACATACATGTAGGCAAAGCATTCATTCATGTATGATTAAACAAATAAACTCTTTAAAGGCATGTATACAGCAAACCAGGCTGTTTTCTTTTCCCCACACTTTGTAAATAACTCATAGCAAAGCCTAATTGTGCTACTGAAATGAATCCAAACACTTCTCACTAACCCAGGAGAAAACCATACAAGACTTTAGCTGGCGTCTATGCAATAGCTTTTCTGACTACTTTTGTTCACACTGCTCCTCAGTTTGCCTTCTGTAGCCCTAGATCCTTTTCCAGAGACTTCAATAATTCATGGGTCAAAATTCAAATTCATCAGGTTGAAAGAGAGCAAGGTGAGAGCTTAGATTCCCATCTTTCAAAACTGGGTCATGCTCTTCAGAGGGACATCGTAGGGATTCTCTTTTGCACCAGTTCTCAATGTATGGGCCACGACCCCTTCAGGGATCAAATGACCCTCTCACAGGGGTTGCATATCAGATTTCCCAAATATCAGATAGTTACATTATGATTCATAACAGTAGCGAAATTACAGTTTTGAAGTGGAACGAAAAGAATTTTATGGTTGGGGGATGTCACCATAACATGAGGAACTGCAGCATTAGGAAGGCTGAAAACCACTGCTGTATTAGAATATACCAGAACTGCTTTCAGAAAGCACAGATTCCCAGCGTCCCCACCAGGGCTTCTCATATAAAGATGCTAGAGTACAGAGGTTGAGGATCCACATGCATAGGAGCCTCCATATGAAGTTGAAACAAGCCAAAATTGTCAAAGCACCACTTTGGAAGGTGAGTAGTGTTCTCCTTAATGAATCTGTTCACTAAATATTACAGCCCTACTGCAACACATCCAGAACAAATACCTCCCAAAATGTACCACCACCTTCACACTTCACAGGTAGGGCAGAGTCCTGGTGTATTTCTTCACGTGTATGGATGCTGGAGTTGCACTGGAGGACACTGCCAAGGGGCCACAATGACTTTGTGCCAGCATGTGTTATTGTAAGTGGTCCAAGAGTTTCTTATAAAAACTCACTCCATTGTCAGTTTCATCCTTATTTTCTTTGAGATAGAAACAGGGTGGAAAGCATGATGGTTTTCAGATTCAGTGAGCTTTGTGGCCTGCAGAGCTGACACTTAGCAGTCCCAGGACAAGACGAACCTGGCGTTCAGTATTCTGAACCTCTGGCTTGTCATCAGTAAGTTCTTGTTAAACCTGTTAAACTTTCTAATTGATGTGGGATAATTGTGCATTTTTATGGGCTGCAATGTGTATTCATTGCATAATGTCCAGAGCAGGGCAATCATATTTTTTCTTTAAATATCTGTCATTTACTTGTGGTGAAAAAACACTCAAAATTCTTTATTTTTAGATTTTTAAATATATATTATATTATTATGACATGGTGAATTCCTTTTGTTTTCAGAGTTCAGGTCTTTTTATTTGCCTTAGAATCACTGAAGCAAAAAAAAAAAAAAAGTAATGATAAAGCATCCATTTACAACCCCCAACACACACACACACACACACACACCCCAAAATCTATTTGTAGGAAACAAATAGTTTCATACATGAGATGAAATTATATAAATTCAAAATATGTGAATAATGGTAACTCTATCCATGATGAATTCTTTATCATCCCATTTAATGCTGGTTAAAAAAAAACTAGATAAATCAAAAGGATACTTCAAAAATAGTAATATTTACAGTATTTTATTTGTTTACAAAAACTGTCATGTAATTAGAAAAACTATTGGTGTTAGTAACATACACATATGTCTGTATACAATCTATGAACTTGTTGATACTATTATTATAGTAAAAAGCAGTACTTTTGGACTTTTTTTTACTTTTGAGCAATCTCAAACACTTTTAAGTTTTATAGGGATAATAAGTGTGAAATGGTTAGGACTTCATGCTTTCATGAGGAGACAGTCACAGTCCTTAATTCAAGAGCAATATTGCTTTGTGAAAAGTCTATTTTTGATTTGTCAAAGGAGTTCGTATAGAAAGTTACACTGTGGTCCCCTGTCACTCAGAGGCATATCCAGGGCCAAATGACTTTCTGGTAAGACTTGTTAGTGCAACAGGTATTTTCCATTCATTATTTATCATACCCTTGAACATCAAAGTCTAAGAGAAAACACTGTGTGAAAGCATCCTGACTCCAACACTTCCCTGGGTTTGGAAAGTTTAGCACACCGTTTACATCCTGACAGGGGATTTCAATGACCAAGCAGATCTCTTCCCCAAATCTTAAAGAAAGGGACACTCAGTACTTCATCCTCACTGCTTAAACAGAGGCAGAGAGGAACACCACCCACTATCTGATACAATAGAAGCACAAATTTAAAAATTACATAATATTACAATTAGCAAGATACAACTTCTAAATGAAAACATCGCACATTCCACAAAACTCTCAGTACTATACTCTGATTTTGTGCCAAAGTTAACTAAGCATTTTGAAAAAGGCATTTCCATTTCAAAGCCAGGAAAAGGACAAAAAAAAAAAAAAAAAAAAAAAAAACAACCCCAGATCTCTTAAAGTTAGAGGTCTAACTACTGACATCTACAAAACGTGAATGTTTATAGATGACACACAAATTAAGGCTTATAACAGAATCCACTGAAACTAAATGTCAAATTTCTTGTTTTGTTTTGTTTTGTTTTTTCCCTATGCTGCAGAGTTAACACCAAACAAATTCTGGGAAGCAGAGGATTTCACAGACACACACCACACATTTTCTTGACAGATCTAACTAAGAAAGAAAACCATCTCTCTAAATGATAACAATGCATCAAGAGGTCCCCCCCCCCCCAAACTGCAACAAGATAGCAAACTCTAGGTCACACATATCTTGATCGGAAGCCAAACACCAACCCTCCCAAATTGTAGCATCTATCTCTGAAATAACAGTTCAATCAAGAGAGTCTGTTTGCCAAGAATACAGTACCATTATGAGGGTTCTGGGTCTACTCATTTCATCGTCACTTTCAAGAGGCACGATTTCATGCGACAGTTCGTCCTGGCGTCTTCTACAAATGTGTGGACAGCTCCTCTGGATCACAGAGCGAAAAGCTTGAAGCAGAACAATGCTGGCAGTGCAGCCCATCGCTGCATCCTGGAGCCTACAGAATAACTTCTATGTTGATGCTATGTTTGAAAAACAGTGGCTCCTTGTCCCTGAGAACAAGCTTACACGGCAGCTGCAGCCAGCTCGCCCTCCAATCACTTCCTTGAGCTATGATCATCTGATCACGGCCAAATAGCTTAGATGCAGAGATGGGGATGATTTGATCCAGGGAACACACTCAAAAACATCAGAGCATTTCATCCAGAAAGGGTTTCTCCGTGCATTTTGAAAGCATGTTTTCTGTTTATTACAGTGACTGTCTTGGATTCCTGCTTCAGAGCTTTGGGTAAATATGTCTCTCTCTCTGTCTCTGTCTCTCTCTCTCTCTGTCTCTCTCTCTCTCTCTCTCTCTCTCACTTTCACTCTCTCTCTCTCTCACTCTTTTTCTCACTCACACACACACACATACACACACGTACACACACACACACACACACACACACATACACACACACACGTACACACACACAGACCATAAGTCATTCTTCAAATTAAACAAATGAAAATCAGACTTCATGTTGACTTTCCTCCTCCCAAGGCAAAGGAGGTATATTGACTGACAAATGATAGTTCAAAAAATATAAACAACTTTCAGAAGGAAGTTCTTCTGGTTACCCCATTAAGTCAATTAAGTCATAAGACATTTTACTGTACATAAATTCTGGAAGAGAAACAAGCATCAGAAATGTCGAATACTCTGAATCAAGATGATTTATCAAAAGTATGCATGCGATAACAGACCATGTGAGACACGCCAGTGTTCTGCGTGATTTCTTCTCAATGGCGTGGTTGTTCTGTTCCCACACACACAGTTCTGCAGCCTAATACATTTTTATATTTACATAGGCGGTTTTCAGCCCTGAAAACCTCTCCCTCTGTTTGAGGTCATCCAGTGCACTCTGCTAAGCTGACCTCTTAGAGGCAGCTGGAAAACATTTTAACATCCTATCAATAAGAATGAAAGCTTCACAAAAACACATTGAGGTCTTTGGTAGTTAAGGGTCTAGCATTCCCTGACTTCTGTAAGACTAGTCACTTAGGAGGGAACCGAAGATGGATGCTTAGAAATCACATGACCCATCTGGAATGGCCTCAAGATCTAATGGTATACTGAAAGCGAATAGGACGATGGGGGATACATAAGCTAAAAATATCTCATGGAAAATGGATTTTGCTTACAAACGAGGGAAGCATGAAATCCCCGGGAGGATTTTCAATGTTGGGATCTTCTTGCCAAGTTAATTCTTTCAGCCCAACTCTTAGAGATTTAGATTTAAAAAAAAATCAAAACAAAACAATGTTCTGTTTAGTTTGGGAGCTCCTTGTGTACCGAGTGCCACTCTATGAGGTTTAGCAAAGGTTTGTTCTGCTGTAAGGTGCTGTTGACCCAGCCACACTCAAGCCACTTTCACAGAGTGAAAGGCATATAGCAAAATGCTCAATTAGGCATTAATGACTCAGTAATCTGTCACAACACAGTATCATTTTAATTGGTATGTCTGCCAGAGAAATAAAACATGTTTCTTTTCACTTTTTTTCCCCTCCTCTTTTAAGAAGAACTGACTGCCAATAGTTTTCATCTCTCTCTGTTTTGAGCAAACATATTTTAGTGCTGCCAGAGAAAGAGGAAAAAATGCTAACGTTGCTGGCAAGTCCTTAACTTCCTCTGGACCTCTGTCAGCATGCCTGCTCTCTAATCTAAACCATTTCACTCCAGACAACTGGAGCATTTGCTGACAAGAGGCCACAGTTTAGATCATCTGGCTCAAGTGGGTTGAATATGAAAACCAAGTCCCAAGTGTGAGCCCATATTTGTGGATGTACCCTTTGAAATATGGCTGCTCCTCCAGCTTCTATAAATGTGGGAGTCCACTCTACTCACCTCCTCCCTGTCTCATAGTAGACCTCTGTCCAGTCCACTACAAGGGTAATGATTGTGGGCTCAAGAGCACATGGCTTATCAGACACACCCTCAGCTCCAGCCAGAAAATGGAGAGGGGGAGGCTGCTAGCTCAGTCACACAATAGGGGGTCCAAAGGCACACCTAGTTTCCTGAACATCCTTCTGGCTACCTTTCTCTAGGTCTGACTAACACTCAGGGGTGGTGTTTGGAGTCAGATGTTTGGCAGATGGCACAGTCTTTAGGGAAATACACAGATGCTTTCTAGCTATTAGAATCCTGTTTGTATTGATCCTCTCTTTGTCTCTAAGGAATCTGCCCCTACAATTGATGGGCTGCTAGGGAGGGGCTTGCACTACTCTCCCCTCTTCTTCCCTCCTCCCTCCCTCATCCTTTCTGACTCCAAATCTCCTTTTTAAGAGAATGTCCAAAGATGACTTCCTTTAACATTCAGTGCATAAAACAGTTATCCTCTGGACATGGAAAAAAAATTGATGAAAAGTGGGAAATAAGAATCAGACCTGTTCAACAGTTTTTTGGGAAAAATTTCCAGCATGCATCAAAGTGGCATTAGAGGGGCTAGGTTTGGAGTACCTAAGGTTTATATAGAGGCACCAAGTGAGTCTGACAAGGAAACACAGACATCTTCTTAAAGAAACACTCCCTCATATCAACATAGCATGTACATTGGCAGAAAGGAAATATTTTAAAATAAACCATAAATCCTTCATCAGAAGTCTGATGTTCTTCATTATGAATCATTAATTTGAATTCAAATATGATCCAACCTGTACTTAGCTTATAGAGATCTTCCTTAACTTTCATCTAGCTGGACATTTCTTTTTTATTTCATTAGACACTAAGGATAAACCCAGTAGGTGATATTTTCAATTTCTTTTTCTAATGTGATATTGACATTAAAAATGTGCATTTCTAAATCTCCCAAATTGTTGGGAGCAAGATTTTGAGTTGTTAAATGCACACTGTGTACCAATTCATCCAGCATTTATAAAATTTTAAATCAATATTCAGTGGAAGAAAAAGGCTTGAGAAAGCCATGTTTTGTAGATGTGGATTAACCTTCACTTCCCATGGAAACAAGAGGAAGGCTGAAGGAAGATGCCATTGTCAGGGTACTGTACCAAAGGCAGAAAGGTATCATAATAAGTAAAAGGAGTGTAAGCAAAGGGGAGAAAAAGAGGAGGAAGAAGAAGAAGAGGAGGAGGATGAGGAAGAGAGGAACAGAAGGAGGAGGAAGAGGAAAAAGAAGAGAGGAGGAGGAGGGAAAGAGGAGGGGGAAGAAAAGATGAAAGAATTAAGGGACAGAATAAGAAGTTATTTACCAAACAGCCCACTTTACCAGAAGGGTGCCGCCCTTGACTCACAAAACTGTTCATTGCCTGGGAACTGCTTATCATGACAAGTGAATGGAGTTTTCAGAGTAGTTGTCTAAGATTTTTTGACCTAAAAGTTCCTTAAGTGTAGGAGTAGATATTTCTACCACTAGAGTAGTATATCCAAAGGTCTTTTTTTTTTCTTTAGTAGGAAAGGAAACACATTTAATTTAAATACATAATGCCAACTGAAAGTATTGTAGCTCTCCAGCTTTGTTAAATTATGCAGGAGGTGTATACTTAAATCTATATATCTCATCTATCTTGCCACATATCTAAATCTACCATGACCATCCTGGACAGGACTGTAGTAGAACAGGATGAGGGTGAAGCATGGCTTCTTTGCCTTCCCAAACACTTGGTGCCTCGATGTCTTTTCCTGATTGGCAATGCTGACCAAAGCTGGGGTCTAGGGGTTTTGTGCTGTACTCTGTAGGATGTCAATGTATTGCAAACCAAGACTGATCATTGACTGATCACCTTTGTGGTAGCAAATGAGATGAGTTTTAACATTTTGTAGATGCCCTCGTGATATGTCCTTCACTATGTTACTCCATGTTGGCTTTAGATCACTATTTAAAGACTATTTCAACTGCAGTGAGTTATGAATATATCTTCCTCATAAGTGGGGCAGGCATGGGAATGCTGAGATTTTGGATGATTTGGGCTGAACTGTAATACCAGCAAATTCCCATGATGAAGACATACTCCACACTGCATGACCACACTTGGAGAGAAGGTATTTAACTAGCAGTTACATGTTAAGTGAGATCATAATTGAGGGGCCCTAATCCAGTAAGACAGGTGTCCTTACAACGGAAAGAAACACTGAGGTTTCTCTCTTTCTGACTATACATACACAAGGTAAAGGGGCCACAGAAGACACAGAAAGAAGGCAGTTATATAGACGAGAAGGAAGTTTGAGTTTCCAGCCTCTAGAACTGCAAGAAAATTTATGTAGTCTAACCCGCTGGTGTGTGTGTGTGTGTGTGTGTGTGTGTGTGTGTGTGTGTGTGTATCAGGTTGGCAGTAAAGATATTGCTTGGGGAAATCACATTGTAACAACAAAGTCCCAAGTGAATGACTCAACACTTACCCAGATTAAGGCTCTCAGCCTCCTCAGTTGAGTCAACCTTACACTCCTACCTACTCTCAAAGCAAGAATTCTTAGGGTGTTAGTTCTCCCGCCCTCCCTCTCTCCCTTCCCCCCCTGTGCCATGCCTTCAGGCCAGCAGAACTCAACTTCCCCATAAGCAGAGTCTGCAGTCCCAGAACTCTGACAGTAGATAAAGCACATTTGTCACCTTCCTTCTTCCCCAAACCACACGAAGATATCATAGAGTAGTATCAAAGAGACTGATGATGATGAGAAGGTATGTGTCCAGCAAGTGAAATTTCGAGTATCACTGAAAGATGAAAATCGAATGTAATCACAAGAACCAGTAAGAGTGAAGGATTGAGAAGTCATGCAGGTTCGGCATGAGGATACAGCACACTGAGTCCATGAAGGGCTCCCGGCTGGGGCACCAGGCAAAGGGATGAGAAAAATCAAGTTGAGGAGCTCTTTGTCATCCAACATGCAGCACGCCAGGCACTAGCAACACTAGCAGAAGGAAATATCTTCTACAACACCTGGCGTCCACGTGAGGGTACCCACAGAAACCCTCTGGTCTGGCTTGGGCAGGGGCAGTATCTTGTCTGCCTACTAGTCTCCCTCACATATCTCTGAACCAGGTCTACAGCTGATACACTAGATACTTTATGAGCATTACCAGAGTTTGTCAGTCTGCCCAAATGAAGAAGGAACCTTCCCATGCCCATCTGTCTCCACAGCCAAATACTCCAATTATGGAGATCTTGCCATGGATATCGTTAACTTACTGAAAAGTAGATCATACATACGTAGAATCAGTATGTCTGAACAATATGGCTCCAGTCTAAAGAGATTCTTGTCCTGATGATAGTTTGGTGGAAAGGTAGCCAGTGAGCACAGGATACAAAGTTGAAAGGAGCCTCAGCCTCAGAATTCAGCTGAATCGAAGGCTCCACGAGAAGTAGGATGTGTATCATCAAGGAACTTGACTAAATCTTCCAAGTCTCAGTGGTAGCCATTGTGAAATGAGCATACATCCTTTATACTTCAGTGTTATTAGTGTAACTAATACAGCCAATATAACTGAAACAGAGTCTTGTTCAAAGCAGCCATTGAGAAATCAAAAGTAGTGTGTCCTCTGGTAGTTGGGGTGATACATGCTTGCTCTCTGGATTCAGCATAGAAGTGATACTGTCCCTCAGAAACCTCCTGTGACAGACCTTGCTTCATAGCCCTAAGCCTCAACCCATACAACTGTATTGTCTGGTGCCAAAACACAAGCTGTAACATTATGATTGATTTAATATGAGATGATGTTTCTGTATAAACTAAGGCTGTGCCTACTTGGCTGACTACACATCCTGTGTGTACCTTGCAGTCAACCCTGTGTGTGTGTGTGATAATAATGGAATTTTTTTTCACCAAGAAAGCACAGTTGCACAGAGCCCTCACTGTGTGCTCAGAGCATTCATTTATTTATACCTTCACCTATAAGAGAGTATGATGATTACCTTCCCTTTTGCTACTGAGGAAACCGATGCACAGAGAAGCTCAATGAATTGCAGCTACAGTGAGTGAGAGACTCAAAATTTGAATTTTGTCATTGGCTTCAGAATCTCATGTTACAAGCACTTCTGAATGTTAAGCATTTGGACTCCTACTCTTGTCTTCCAAAGGTAGGTTTATACTAGACAAATTTTGGGTGAGAGGCATAGTATCAGGAAAGCAACCCCAGAAAATATCCCTTTAGGGTTCATATGTCCCTCATAAAAGACTGAGATTTCTTGGATCACAATTGCAAACGGTACTTACCAGTCCTAGAAAACCACTGTGGTGATGATTGGTTTAAGTCATGTTTTATGGGGATTTAAATAACTTTAAATGCAATAATTTTGATATGAGACGTCTTGAAATTGTGTTTATCATGAGAAATATTCACTAGCAGGAATGATTTAAATCATCCAACCAACATGGTTACCACTGTATATTTGGAATGCGGAAATGCAGCTGGCATATTATGTAATCTCTTGCTGGACTTAATGCTATGAGAAGATGGGTAACACTGAAGTGCCCCTCAGAATGGAGGTCCTGGAGATTCAGCTAACAGGTTGGCCATGTCACAACTATACAGGATATGAGCTACTTGTCTTCAGAGACAATGACAATCTGATGCTGACCACCATTTATGTTAATAGAGCTCACTTCCCTCCCAGACTTTGAGTACCTGTCTTCCCACTTTTATGTGCTATATTATGCTGAGTTCTATGATGGGAAAAAAATGGTACCAGACCTGGAGACCAAGGCAGAGAGCCAGAAAACTCATCTGCTTATTTAAACTATAGCAGATCTTTACATGGGAATGCTTTGAGATTTGTATGATGAACAAATCAATCAGTAGAATTATAAAGATAAAAATCATCATTACCATTATAACCACCGCCACCACCACCATCACCATCACCAAGCTCTTGAGTATACTGAACTTCTTGTTAGATTTCTTAGAAGTTCAGCTGTTTCCAAGCCAAAGTGACCCAAAGGAGGGTCATACAAAAACTAAAATAAAATAGATTTTAGTTCCAAGTCAAGTAAAACCAGTTCACAGGAGTTGGCTGTTTTCCAGGGCACAGATTAAGAAGGATTTTTATCCATGTCTATCTCCAGATGGTAAGTCCTCTCACACAGGATCTATATTAAATGGCTGGGAAGTGTGTTATCAGGGCCTTCTTAGATGGAACATGGAAATTACAGACATCAGAATGATTTTCCCTAAGGCATCAAGTGCTTCTCCTATGTTTTCTTCAATTCATGGACTTGGCAAATGTGTGCACTTCAATAGGTAACCTGTGACCTATTTTTTTCTTCATATTTTTGTTTGTAGCGTTCTTCCCTTTCCTTTTTTTCTCTCTTCAGTTTCACTTAATTACACTGGCCTCCTTCTTCCAGGCGTCTTTCCCATGTGCTGACTGAATTGTACAATTATTCAGGTTGTGAACAAGCATGTGGCTCTTTTGTTTTAAAAACACAGGTGTGGTTGCCAAGCCCTCCTTTATCTTCATTTTCTTCCCTTTGGCACTGGCACAGCACAAAAGCCAATTATTCTTTTGTTGGTACATTTAGATACATCAAAGAATTATCCTTCATTCTCTCTAAGTGAGCTTCCTGCTGAGTGCATGGATAATTTAAATGTTCCATTAATATCATGTATTACATTTCTCAGGTGTCTATGTTACATTGAACACAGTAAGTCTTCTTGTATTTCTTAATGATGTAGGAGTTAAGCAAAAATTCAGGAAGCAGACTCTCATAATGTAAGTTCCAATGGCGTCATTTACTGCCTTTCTTAGCCTGAGCAAAAAAATTTAAAACCTATTTCCTTGTCTGTTAAAACATGAGTACTCATGAGGACCCATCGCATATGGCAAGGGCTAATCTCAGTATCAGATACAGGGTAAGGGTCCTGAACATCACGTATCATGAAAACAGAGAAGACTTAAAGATTTCCTAACATTGCGTCTTTTCTCCTCACCTCCCCCATAAGTGTTTTTTGTTTCCTTTTTTCCCCCACCTTCCTTTTCTTTGTCGGTGGACACATGATATTTCCTGAGTGATGGGGGAATAAGGATTTTAGATATGCCTCCTTTGTGCTTTGAAGTTAGTTTCCATGGTAATGGGTCACAAGTTCCAGAGGCATATGCAGTCATTTTCCAGAAGTAAACAAATTTAAAATATTTTAACAATGCTTGGTTAGCTTAAGGTCTTTCATTTTGCAACCTCAACCATTGTAATCACAGCCAAGTCCCAGGAAGAAACAGGCACAGCTTCTGAAGAGCTTGAAAGAAGTGGCCCATGTTTTATTTTACAAAGCTTACAGGAGCAGTTTAGGGGGGCAGGTTCTCACACTGCCACTACTAACTTGCTTATTTATTTTTGTGCATTGGTATTCCACCTACATGTATGTCCATGTGAGTATGTCAAATCTTGGAGTTACAGACATTTGTGAGCTGCCATGTGAGTGCTGGAATTGAACCTGGATCCTTTGGAAGAGCAGCCAGTGCCACTGAGCCATAACTCCAGCCCTGCTACTGTTCCCTTACATGGAACTCTTCAGAGCTTTCTGAACTGGATTGGCAGTAGCTTTCAGTCAGAAACAAAACAATTTCTACTAGTCTCCTGATCCAGTAGGGATATGGAGCAGTTAGTTAGGAATAAAAAGATGTTTCTGTTGAAGACAATCATGCATAGCTCCAGAGGATTGTGGTCATTCCTGCCATCAAGCCAGCCTACTGAGAATTGTTAGCCAATCAGGACTTCAGCTGTGTTCCTGGTGGGAGATATGAAGTTGCATTATTCCAGTGTGGAATCTAGGAAGTGGCTCAAAGCAATAAATATAAACTTTGAGGTCAAAGTGATCTCACTTTGAATTCTGGTTTTGTTGTCTGGAACATGACTTCAGTTTTGCTCAACTGGGCAATCAGAGTTGTCACAAAGGCAGTGTATAACACTGGAATAAATATTCTTAGCCTTTCCTTTGCCATTACTATTAATGCAAATATGTTTATTTCTCCCAATTAAGTACCTAAAGGGCAAGGAATTGTCCTGCACATCAAGGTACAAAGACATTACTCAATCAAGAGACAAAGTCTTAACATTAGAATAAGATACAAGCCCGAGAGAGGAAGAGCAGGAAGTGTTGCTGGCTCTATCTCACCAGTGAAATGGATTCCAGTACATTACCGAGTGAAGCTAACTTAAAATATGAACCACCTGCAAAAGAAATTATTGATCACAAAGGAAAGGACTCATGGTAGCAAATCCACCAAAAATAAAAAGATTAAAAAAAAAATCAGTGACATGGCATCTGGGATTCATCCATGTTGTGAGCTGTAAACAGAATAAAGGTAGATATTAATGACACAGTGTTAAACCCTGCATGATACCAGGACTCACAATGACACTGATGTGCCAAGGAAAATCACCTGGTGCCCAGTAGCCATAATACAGTGATAGAGACATCTAACACTGATGTTTCTAGAATGAGACATTCTAGAAAGAATTTCCACTTTGGCAAGTATTCCTTATGATTAATGTTGAAAAGTTAAGTGATTAAATTGAGTAAACTGAGATGTTTTCAAAAGTTAGCTATGGGATGTTAGCTATTCTCAGATGACACTGGATAAATAAGCGATTAACTGTACTTTCTGTTCAGCACTTGTTCTAGTCTATTTCTCATGCTCACTTTCGCTTTTGAGTCGTGGCAGGAATTAACCACCCACGCCCTAAACATCCCCACTGAAATCTAGTTTACAATAATCACGAGTTGCTTTCCAAACATAAAGATGACAGTCTTCAAAGCCACTGACAAATGTTCTCCCAAATCAACTGCGAAGATGAGGAGACTAGCAACGTGAGCATAGCAGAGCTTTGCTGTTTGCCCAACTCAGGGGGGGAGTCCATCACACCCCTGGATTAGGATACTTAAAACAGGACATGCCAAGATTTAGCCACAAATCAGGACAGGGTATAGAGGTAGTCGTAAGATAATGTTCACCTTCTCTTTAAAACTTCTTGTTTTTAGTAAGTCTAACTTATTCTGCTGGCATGTGAAACCAACATTGTTCCTCAAGAGACCATGCAGTCTTCAGTCTTGCCTGATGTGATGGGAGACCATGGGCGAGGATATTTCTTAAGTGATGACGGGTAAATGAGATTATCCAACCAGATGGCTGGGAAAGGCAAAGCCCAGTGGAAGGAGTCCTACAATTTGTGAGCTCACGGAGAAACACCCATAAACTCCAGTTCCACGGCCAACGATCCCAGTGTGTCTGTCTTCCATTGCCAACGGCAATCATGGGGAAGCAGAAACCTCTGACAGTGGATGGAGAGAACCTCTAGCTTCCAGCATTTTAGAACAGAAGAATGCAATGCAGTATGCAAGATGTTGGTGTTTACCCTTTAGGCAAAGTGTTATTATCCTGTTTTCTATTCAAGTGCAGAAGTGAACAAACAGGAAGAAGCTCATTTTTCATAAGGAAAGAGAACTGAAATTTGATCATGGAAAGTTATCTTTCCCCCAACCTCCCTCCCTTAAGTCTTCCCTGTCTTCCACTGAACAAAGCTCCAATGCCAAGTTGCCAGATGGCAAAGCCACAGCTCAAGTGGAACTTCTCTCTGAGACTTCTTGGTTATGGGAAGGGAGTGGGCGCATGGCCACCAGACTAGTATTGCTTCCACATGGAAAAATCCTTTAAACGAGGATGCACAAAACAGTACTCAAGTCAAGCTGCATATATTCTTAGGTTTTTTGCAACATGCATATGATGCTCAAGATACAATTTTAGCCTACTTTGCAAATTACTTTAATTGAACCTTAGCCAGGGTCTGGTTACCACCCAACAGAGGGATAGAGAGACACTCAGGAGTGTAATGTGGCTGGCTGTTACTGTTCATGGATCACTACACAGCTCTCACTATCAGAAGCGATGTTACATCATTGTAAAATTCATTCAATGTATGTGATCTATTTTTAGACAGGGTCTCACTATGTAGCTACAGCTAGTCTGAAACTTAGCTATGTAAACAAAGCTATGTTTGAGATCTACCTGCTTCTGCCTTCTGGGAACTGGGGTTAAAATTGTGTGCTACCACGTCTGGCATAACTTTAAATAATAAATAAACAGCTATAAATGGAAAGTGGGAAGCATTCTCCGAAAAGGTCACTAAAATATACCCACATCAAGGTTGCCTCTTTCTAGTGACTTCTATATTAGCATGATTTGGCCAATAATCTTTACTGGTACTGTCTGTTGAAAGCTTTCAAGTAAGAGGTTGTTGGTTTGTGTCCAGTGTCAGCAGATAAATTCTTCCTGCCTATCTGTGTATGAGATTCTCTTACCTATGTCCTGCAACCGTCCCTCTAGTTTTGGAAGCAGATACCCAGTGTTGGGGAGCAGAACAGGCATCACTCAGGGGCTTGTCGGCCAGATAGCCTAGCCAAAAAGTTAATCTAAAAAACTACCTCAAAGACAAGGTAGAAAACAGTAGAAAGAGAAACTCAAAGAGACTTTTGGCTTCCAAAGAATGTGGCCCAGGGCTAGAAGATGCTGGCCCTGAAGACAGACTCTCGGAGGGAAGACTAGTGGATGAAATAGAGGAACAAACTGAGAGGAGAGGAAGCAGATGGTGGATCTATGGGCGTGGAGACGTGGACACACTCTGTTGAGCAGAGATGTGTTGCTCCAGCTGTCTCTTCTCTGTGCTTTCTCTCATGCCTGGTTCCAAGGCTGTAAATTCCTTCTATACCATCATATTTCCCAGTGACTGGCATGCATGCTCCCATGTTTCAAATATTTCAGTTCTCAACATCACCTCCCCCCATTCTTATCGCTGCTACTTTTCAAGAACAAAATGAAGGGGGCTGGATAAATGGTAACATGTTTCCCACGCCCAGTTAGAATTCTACCCGCTATAAGGTTTTCATATATTTCTTTAAAAATTTGCTACTGTTGCTGCTAAGTAAGTCAACATTAACAGCTGAGGGAAAATGAGCGAACAAGTAGCAAACACATATCACCAAAATGTCTCAGAAGCATCTGGGATTTCTTGGCTCCACACGGCAGTGTTATTTGTATGATTGTTGCTCTCTTAAAATATTTACATATATCCACCCCACGTTCTCCTTCTTTCTGACGCGAGGGAAGTTCTTGCGCCTCCCGCCCCATTCCTGTGAACTCTTGTCTTCCGGGGCCATGCTCTGTCAATATCTGCCTTCTCCTCTACTGGCTCTTTCTGATAGGGTAGCACATATTCTTCTCCTACATTCAGAATAAACAGAATAACATCCCGTATAACCTTGAAAGTTCCGGGACACCCTTTGGCCTTCCCTCATTGGCAAACAACAGAAACATTCTTCTAAATACCTCACTGTTCACTTCACCCTTCACCCTTTACTCTTAACCTAATGGTGTCTATTATCAACACTCAATTCCATCAAAGGGATGCTGATCAGCTCCAGGAAATTGTTTTAAATTGAAAAGGGGTCATGGGTACTCTCAGATGCACTTTACCCTTCAAAGCATTGTGCTTGAACTCCTGCAGAACTAAACTTTTTGTGAGGATTGTTTCTAGGATAGCATTAGCAACACCACTGCAGGGAGTGTTAACTCTGTCTTATGACACTGCCATATCAGCTTTCCTTCTCTGTTGTCTCTCACTCCCTTTCTTATTTAGGGGTGCTGTTGGATACTCTTCTATGTATACCGAGACTAGAGTAATGCACACAGGGAAACAGACAGTATCCCCCACCCTCCCATCTTATACACTGGTGCAAATATTAAAAAAATTCTCCAGAGCTAATATCATGCATAGATATCATATGATTTCATGGATTTATTAATGTGTTATATGATCTTTTGGTGATAAGTTTGATAAAGAAAATTTTAAGTGTAAAAAAGCAACCTCTCCCAGGTTCCCACCCCAATACTTGCAATTTTGCAAGCCCTAACGGTGGACATTAAACCATATTGCACTCATAGCAAATACCCAGAAAAGCTCAGCCCTGGGTTAAAATCATTATCCTGTGCAGTATCATAGCATCCTCTGGATCATTCTTCAGACTCCAATCTGTCTGATGTCACATGGCACTAAAGCAATTAATGTCAGACTCACAAGTGACCTTGAGACAGAAAAATTACAGCATTTTCAAGAGGAAAAGAATTCGACTTTCAATTTCATGCTCCTTTTATGCAAAAATACTGCTGTCTCTAAGGAAGACACACATGAGCCTTCTGAAGCCCCAGGGTTATTCTTATCAGCTTTAAAACAGCATTGAGATCACTTCTCTCTCTCTCTCTCTCTCTCTCTGTCTCTCTCTCTCTCTCTGTCTGTCTCTCTCTCTTTCTCTCTCTCTCTCACAGAGACACAGACACACACAAGTTTTGCATATCATAGAAACCGAATTCAGTTTCATTCATTCACTTTCTAATCACCTCCTGTTGGCTTTTAAAAGCCCAAAGGAGGATTCCTTAATTTTAAGGTTCTCCAAGTAAGTAGAAATGAATGCTTTGTTCATTATAACCCTTAGATAATCACTGTGATCAGTATCAAAATCCTTCATGGAAAACTTCACAGAGAACACCTCAGTAGGGGAAGAAGTCACCACACAGTCCTGAGCATCTCCTGTCATCATTTCATGGAAAGCAATTGTGTCCCTCTTGTCACGAGGCCAAGGGAATTTCAACCTGTTCACAATGTCTCAAGGAAGTCCATGTCAACGGCAGGGCTGACATGTGCCAGCTCGTGCCTCTGTGTCTTTTCCTCAGAGAAAGGCACAGAGAACTCAAGCTATTACTAGGGAGAAAAGCCAACCACCAGAAACTGTTCATTTGGCTCAGATTTTGCCAATTGGAAAACCAGCCTACTAAAAATGGTTTACTGCTATTTTATGTCAACAAAAGGCAGGCGAGGACTTTTATGGGCACTGGTGTGTCATCTTCAGAATTTTAATCACCAAAATATGGAAAGACATAGTTCATTCAATACCAACTGCTATAGCTACCACAGACAAAGTGTCATACTCAGCACAAATACATTTCTCATATTTCTATTGGATAAAGATGTCCCAGACCAAGGCACTGGTAGATTTAGAGTCAGGAGAGGGATTTGCTTTCAGGGTCACAGATGTCAAAGTCTGTGTCCTCACATGCTAGAAAGAGCTGCCTAGGGCTTGATTCCATTGATGAGGCCTCTGCCCTGTAACAATCACAACTTCAAATCCCTCCTCCGGGGTCATTGCCTTGGTGTTATTATTTTAACATTTGAATTCTGAAAAGGATAGAAAACTTTCAGGCCACAGTACTATGGAGGACCAGTTAATTCCGCCCGGAGGTTTAGATGTGGTTTCTTAGAAGCTATTCACTCTAGGTCATGAATGTTGGGTAACGGATACAAGTAGATAATGAAGATAATAAGTTCCTTAAAAACGAGAGACTGGCTTCAGAAGCAAACAGCCTTAGAAGGTAAATATGCTGGCCTTTTCCACATAAGCATCGCCCCCTGGTGTCCCTGGAGAGACAAAGCTTCAAGTGCAAGCATTCTTGTCATACTGCCTTGTAAGAAAGAGCAAGCTGCTACCTCCAGTGCCATTTACTCATGCTCTCATTCCTCCAGGTCTTACTCCTCAACTGCACCACCCATAAAGGCAGTTACAGCACACAACAACAAAATTTCCCAGGGAGTTTACAAGAGAAACTGCTTCTACTTCTGAATTTGCATTATGGACAGACATATCATTAGTATTTTGGTTTTACTGGCAGGGATAGGATCAATTGTTCAGTTCTCTTGAACTCATCAGAATATTGAAACATGGTCTTTTAGTGGTTCCTTGCCACATTGGCAATGGTCACACCACATCTCAGGAGGATGCTCTTATATTCAGGCTGTTAGTCATTTATATCCACATATGCGGATGGAACGGAAATAATGACAGTCCCTGCCTCTCAGGGCTTCCAAGGTGGGAGGAGCTGAGATTGCCCTAGATACTCAGTACCCACTGTAGAATTGGTATGACCTGATCAGTGTGGTCTGCATCAGGTGGGCAGACGACAATGAACAACAACAAATGACACAATGACAACGACAATGATGATGATGACACCAAAACCAAAAACCTTTAAAGGGAAAGCTAATGACACTGGTGACAGGAAGTGGAGGTGGCTCTTTGTCACACCAAGCCACCAGGGCACTGTACTGCATGAGCAGAATTATCCCAACAAAATGTTCACTCCATGGCAGAGAACCACAATCTTGAAATAATTCCTTCCTGAGTTTACCGAGATAATGGTTAAACAAATGAATGTTTTTGAGGGCTTAGGATATAGCTCGGGAAACTGCCTGCTTAGCATGCGGGAAGCACTACATTAAACTGTGGGTGCTACATCGTAGTCAGTGTTCTATGGGGAGCAAGGCAGCTCTTAGGAAATAAAGCATTTCATTGGGGGCTTGCTTACAGTTTCAGAGATTAGTCCATTGTCATCATGGTGGGGAGTGTAGAGGCAGGCAGGCATGGTGCTGGAGAAGTAGCTGAGAGTTCTAGATATATCCTGATCCACAGGCAGAGAGAGACTAGGTCTGGCATTGGCTTTTGAAACCCCAAAGCCTACTACCAGGGACACAATTTCTCCAACAAGTCCATACCAAATCCAACAAGGCACAACTTCTAATCACTCTCAAATAAAGTCACTCCCTGGTGACAGAGCCTTCAAATATATGAGTCTATGGATGCCATGCTTATTCAAACCAACACAGACAATAATCCCAATTTTTCAGAGGTAGATGTAGGAGGATCAGAAGTATCCTCCACTATATATAGAGCTTGAGGCCAGCCTTGCAAAAAAAAAAAACCAAACACACACACACACACACACACACACACACACACACACACACACACACACACATCCAATCTGCAAAGGCAAGACCCAAACACAGAAATATATTTCACTTATTTTGTTTTTGAATGAGAAGTTGTTTCTAATGATCATCTTTGTGCTAGTTCCACAGAGTAGTGTTTATATTTCATTAACATTGCTGATCATGAGTGGGCTTCTAGCTTGCTAAATCTGCAAGTTATCTGACATGCAGTTCTACTTTCAAAATAAGGCCAAGGATTTCTAAACTGTGGGAGAAAGTACATCTTTCTTCTGTCTGAAGCATCCAAACTGGAATCTCATAGCTGTTCATCTGTGAGACACAGCAGAGCCTCCTGTAGGCTGTAGTCTGCAACACTAAAAGTAAGCATCATAATAGCAAAATTAAGGTATATTTAATAATCATAAAACGATGACTAACATTTCACAAGCTGCCCACATGCTTCCTACTTTCTTGTTTAATTTGTGATACAAATATATGGTTACCACTATAGTAGGCTGAGTGATGGGAGATGTTATTCTGTAAATATGTTTCTCATACTGGTTAAAGAATAAAGCACTTTTGGCCAATAAGAAAGCAAGATAGGCAGGGCTAGGGGACTAGGAGGAAAGAGGAAGTAGTTAGGAGGAGTCAACATGTAGAGACTGGAGAGAACAGTGGTCCAGGCCTGCTCTCCGATGAGACCATGTAGAAATACTTAGATTAGTAGAAATGGGTTAACCATTAAAATAGAGCTAGCTGATAAGAAATTAGTAACTGGCCAACAGCATAATATCAAATACAGCATCTCTGGGTATTATTTTAGGGCTGGCACGGTTTTGGGTCCAGGGCAGGCAGAAAACCTTACTCCCCACAGCTGAGTGGTATTCTCTCCCACAAGACATGCCAGCCCTAATCTCTAGAACACCGAATGGGGGATGTCTTTGAAACACCTGTATTTAGACATGAAATATAATCTGAAGGTAAGAGCAGAGCAGAAGATCCACAATGAAGATAAGAGAAGCAGAGAAGGCCTCGTGAAGATGAGTTTCAACCCAAGAATGCCCGGTTCTGCTGAAGATACTGAGTGAGGCATCATGGACCCTCCCTGGAGAGAATGTAGACCCACTGACTTGCAGTCAACTTTTGGCTTATGACAGAGCTAATTTCAGATATTATATATTTTAAAAAAAAGAAATAAAAAACATCTAGGGTGGTCATTGGCTACAGTTGCTGAAGGAAACTCGGGCATCCTTAAAGTTGAGAAACCTGAAGCTCAGAGAGGTTAAACTAAGTCTCCAGAGCTGCACAGCTAGCATTAATAAATGGAAGCAGGGACATATTCTAAGTGATAGTTTCCTTACTCCTCCTCTGCTTTACTCAGATCCATGTGCTGGCTTTCCCATCCACAGAGCACCTGTCTACCTAAGAGGGAATTAAGGATGCTGAGTGTATGCTGAGGCAGAGTTTCAGAGAAGCCCCATTCTGCAGCTTCCTGCCTCCAGAATCAATCTTTGTTTGCATTAAAAGAGCCATTAGAGTCTGTACTTCAGCAATTCAGTTCATGTATGGCCCAGCTTCCCAACCACGGGAGAAAAATGGTTCTATACTTGGCCCCCAGAGGACCATTTTTATTTCTCTACTCGTAAGTATGATTGTCTTTACTCACGCTGGGCAATACCATAATGGAGGATGGACATTAAGTGAAACATAGGAGGAGTTTCAATCAAAGCCTCTCATGAAACTAACTTTAGAAAGGAGGTCATTAGATAGATTACAGGAGATTTGGAGGTGAATTGAGAAATGAGACCTCACATTCTTGTTAGAAAAATAAAACAAACTTTATATCTTTGCATCAAGAGATAGAGATTTTAGTATTTTCTAACTGAGCAGTTTAAGGGCTATAATCACCCCGCCCCGCCCCGAACTCTCTTGGAGTAAAATATAGAGATGTTACACTTCAAGTAGAACAGGCTGCCTTGCTGCCTCCAGAACCTTGCCACTGTCAGTGATCTGTGCCGTAAGTCCAAGTTTGAAAAGAGATAAAGTAAGGTTGATTGAAATAGCACACCGGTATCCCGGAGGACCCAAATGCCAAGGCCCGGAGATTATCTGGTGGGGGTGAGAAAACTTACGAACTGCAGACAGAGGCTTTGAGAATATGTGGAGAGAGCCTAGAGACTTGGGAAGGCACAGTCCATCAAAGAATTTATGAAAAGAGTGATGATGGTATAGTGTTGGATCTGTCAGCTAACTTTCTGCTTTGGGGTAGAGAATACAGTGGCAAGATGGCTTGTCAGCTCGTGGGAAAGGAAACAGAGGTTACTAGAAACCAGCAGAGATCACTGAGACCAAATCCGGTCACGATAAACTTGCTTCCGTTTTCCTTAACCCAAGATAGGAAGATTGGATTTTATGATGGCATCTGATAAGATGTCCAATGTGTTCCTGGAGACACCATTGGAGGATGGTTTATAGCACTAAATGTCATGGGTCTCTTGAATGCATAAGTGAAACTGAGGCTAGGCCATGCAAACACTTTTGATAATAGCATGAAGCTCAGAGCAGCAGGTTAATGTAACCAGGATGCTTAATATAAGCAAAGCCCGAAGCTCTGCTCTGCAGTGAAGGCTTAAAATCAGATGCTGACTTGAGTAAACAAAAAAAAAAAAAAACCACAAATATGTGAACAAAAGATATTTAATAGTGTGTTTGTAAAAAAGTATCTTGAGGATCAATAAAAACTAGCATGCAGTAAGGAACAGAAAGTTAAGCTGTATTCACAGAATAGAATTTTAGATAAAGAATGGGCTGACAAGAAAGTTCAATAGGTAAAGGTAGTTGTCATCAAGCCTGATGACCTGTATTGAGTCCCTAGGATTCATATGATAGAGGGTGAGAACTAACTCCTGCAAGCTCTCCTGTAACCTCGACAAGCTCTTCATGATGCGCACACACCTACACACCCACACCACTTACAATAAAAAAATAAACAAATAAGTAAATGAGATGTAGTTACATTTTACAACAGAGAGACAATAAGGCTTTCTGTGTCTTTGACTATACTTTGAACTGGGACAAATAGCAACTCACTGCAAGAGAAGCAATGACATGGAAAAATGTGCAAAGGTAGAATGCAAAGAAGCATGGCTACCTCGGAAATGGTAAGCCTATGTAAGACATGACACTTACTTTCAAAACTTTCAAATGGCAAGAGCTGGAGAGATGGCCCAGAGGTTAAAAACATTACCATTGCAAGGAGCTTGAGTGCCCATGTGATGGCTCACAACGAACATGCAAGCAAACACTCATATTTTTTTAATTGGAAAAAGCTATGGTCAGAGCCAATATTATGTACTCAGTTCTTTAAAAGATTCTACTACCATTTGTTCTTGTAGTGATATAAAGAAATGGTAACATGATATGTTCACTAGACCTCAAAGTGGTAGACTGAAAGCCACTGCTGGGAGTTCATGAGATCTTTTCTGGCTCATTACCATCAAGAACACCCTAGAAACACAAATGGTACCCAGAATGGAACAGTTCACCTATCATGCATGCAACAACCATGTCTTGAGCAATGATTTTTCATCATGTGTGGTGCTAATATCTTTAGTCATTAATAATGGTTGTCCCCTGAGCAGTAGTATACCAATGTTATAGGCTAAGAACCTGTGTGTTTTAAGAAGGTGAAAACATCTTTGTTAATATTTATCCCTTTCAATAATTACCTGGCTCTTTCCCCTCAAAACTTTCGAATCTTCTGTCACATCTTTTTAATATTTTATTTAGTGATTTGTGTTTACTTTGGCTAGGTATGATACTATATCTTATGTAAAAATGAGACATTCCTTTTATTTGAAATGTTTCTATAGAAACAGAATTGAACCATTTTAATGTAGTCGTGCTCAACCCTTTACTTGTGAGTCAAACTATTCTTCAAGCATTTCTCCCTAGGGGGCATCAAATCATCACTAAAATTTCACAGGGTAACTACCTAAATTTCCGTTAAATTGCCAATTGGAAGCCCTCATTCCACTTCTTCTTTTAAGGTGTGCAGAACTGTCATTATGCACCAAAGGTCATAAATCACAGAGATAGCAAATGATGGCAGAACTCTAGGAGGTTCTGTAATCACACAGAATCTGGGTCATTACTTTTTTCCGCATGGCAGACAAAAGTGAAGTTTAAGGGGTTAAGGTTAACTTGAAGGTGACTTAACCCAACTGGAAACAGAGGTTCACAGAGTGCAGCCTACCATTCCATCTGACACCCCACTGTCTGAGCTATGTGGGCTGCCCTCAAGCCCAAGGTAGGTCTGAACTGAACAGCTTCCTGCAACCATGTTAACAGGACGTTACTATGTTCTCTCACAAGCTCTCCTTTGCCAGAACACCCACACAAAATATTTCCAGTAAATTCTGTACTCATCACGTTTAAGGGAAGAGTCTACTGCCGACAGAGTTACAAAACCACTCATATCTAGCATCTAAAGGCTCTCAATCACACGTGACTTTATGGGGCCAACAGGAAACATCGAGAGAAGGCGATTTGGCGCCCTCTAGAGAGAAATGCCCGAATAACTAGGCATTTAAGGAATCAAGTTGGACTGGGTTGTTAAAATTCTGTCTCCATAGGAAGTTTACAACCAAAAAGGCATGTCTGGTTTTCATGTGACATTCTATCAGAAGTAAGACACTAATCACTGTATCAAAATTTTGACAATAGCTTATAGCAAGCCCCATAAAAGTAAAACTTACTTACACAGGAAGCTGGCTATTAAAACATGTTTGACTGAATTCCTGCCAGTAAAAGATAACTAAAAGATTTTTTTTTTTCCTCTGAGAAGTCAAAACACAAGAGCATAAAATAATCCTTCTATCACTTACTTTCTTCAAGCAAACTAGAGTTAGCCTTCGTAAATATCCTTCATGTAAAATCCCATTTCTTCTTTTTTGGTGTCTCCCCAAACCCTCAACTCCTTTTGCTGTGTTCAGCAGCAGATGAAGGGAACAGACAATTCCTTACTCTGACACCTCTCCAACAGCAAGTAACTGAAACTGGCTAAAAGATCTGTCACATTATTTTTATTTTTTATTATTTTTACTTTTTTTTTTTTTAGGTCCAATACAATGCTTGGGTCCTATCACACTTAATGATATGATTAATTTTTACAAGCTGCTGCAGCTGTGATTTCATAGACACAGAGAAGGGCATTTGGAGGCCTCTCTTCCTGTTTAGGTAAGGTGCCAGAGTCCTTTGACAGGTGCATCAATTGGCTGTTGCCTAGTAACAAGCCACATAATACTTCAGAAAGCAATGTTTTATTTATTTTTTTATTTTAACAATTTATTACCATTGTGGAGCTGGAGAGCTGTCTGAGCAGTTCTGGTGCTGAAGAACTTTCAAGTCCTGTATCTTTGTCTCTCTGTCTCTCTGTGTGTCCGTCTGTGTCCATATCCCCCTGTCTCTCTGTGTCTGTCTGTCTTGTGATTGTGTGTGTGTGTGCTCACGTGCATGCATGTGTGTGTGTGTGTGTGTGTGTGTGTGTGTGTGTGTGTGTGTGTTTAGCTTATTTCTACCTGGCAAAGCACAATAATAACTGCAATGACTTGTCATGGAAAGGTACCCTACTGTACAGGACATGGCAGACTAGTCAGAGGTGGGGTGGTGGAGGCTATCATGTAATAATAACTGCAATGACTTATCATGGAAAGGTACCCTACTGTACAGGACATGGCAGACTAGTCAGAGGTGGGGTGGTGGAGGCTATCATGTAATAATAACTGCAATGACTTGTCATGGAAAGGTACCCTACTGTACAGGACATGGCAGACTAGTCAGAGGTGGGGTGGTGGAGGCTATCATGTAATAATAACTGCAATGACTTGTCATGGAAAGGTACCCTACTGTACAGGACATGGCAGACTAGTCAGAGGTGGGGTGGTGGAGGCTATCATGTAATCAATCTATTATGTCAGGGAATGGACTCTATCTTAATTAATTTTTGTTAGGATACAAAATAATGGGTTTCATTATGGCATTTTCATTGCACTGGTACTTTTCTTGCTGGTGTGACATAGTATGTGGCTGAGGCAACTTAATGACTTAATGGGCAGGAATGTTTTTTTTTTTTTTTAATCACGGCTTTGATGCATATATTTTGGAGGGAACCCATGGCATCAGGGAAAACCCTGCCCTTGGGGGACAAAGGTTTCAAACGCAGCTTCTCCCATGGTAATGACTAACTAGAAAACAGAACAGGAAGCCAGAACCGATAACCCTTAGGCTCTATCTCCAGTGGCCTACACCTATCAGTGGGGA
The DNA here is from genome assembly GCA_030556225.1 of Cricetiscus sungorus. Taxonomy (NCBI): domain Eukaryota; kingdom Metazoa; phylum Chordata; class Mammalia; order Rodentia; family Cricetidae; genus Cricetiscus; species Cricetiscus sungorus. The sequence continues at coordinate 26,287,893 of JANBXA010000328.1, read as the reverse complement.
CTTATTTCCCAGAGGTTTCACAAAACCCCCAAGCAGCACCCTTAGATTGGGGTGAACATGGTATATCCAAAGCAAAAGACACATATACCAATCACATCCCTATTGTCTGCCTTCCCCTCCTATTGTCTTCTCTGGGACAAAGCTCTACATTATCCAACTAGAGATAAGACACACAAATCCAACACCCAGACAAAGATATTGGGCACCAGTACATATGCCTGAAACCAGTTTCTTCTATAGGCATGAATGCAGTGCAAGGGAAGGGCACTGCATTCGAGTCAGATGGTTCACACGGTTTAGGAAGTTAACATCTTAAACAATGGATTGGAGTAGAGTGTATTGCTTAAAATATGAGAAGTGAATGCAGAGAAGGAAACAGATGTGCCTGGAGAGAGAGGAAGACTCCAAAGCAGGGCTTTCACAGCAAGCAAAAGCCGCTGTGGATACTCTTATTCCAGGCAAGCATGCAGTCCATACTGAATAGACCAGCTCCAATATCCTGATATTCTTGCCTCCACTGTTCTGAACCAAACCCATGGCCTAGAAAGTGGATTCATCAATTACTGTGAGGGGACATCACAAGAAAGCATATGAGGTTTCAAAAGCCATCCCTAGGAAGACATATTCTGACTTACTGCAGGGCATTGTTTCTGACAGCTATGATGGGAGCAATGATATGGTATCTGTCACAGCAGATGTCCTGCTCAGAATCTTCTCCCAGCAAGCAGGTCTTGGTGAATGACCAGCCCAAAGACTTCACAACAATGAATATTATCTACAAAGAAAATGATGAGGCACAAAAGGGGACTGATACAGTTTCCAAAAACTCTCATTGCATAGTGGAGAAAAAATGCATCATACACTAGCCCCTTCCCTTGCTGCCCAGGGGAAAGTGCTTAGATCCCCAACACAAACAACCCTGCTAGAAGTATTCACTCCAGACAGCCTTAAAGTGGCTGCTTCCTCATCAGTGTGTGGGTGTGCGTAGGGATGCTGACTGAAAATCAAGTGAGCTCAAGTTATGCAGAATAACTTAAATAGCTTAATTCTTAAAGGGTATTGAATGCCAAGGTCAAGGCCACCAGTGACCACGAAGTTCACGAGAAGTCACCCTCAGTTGTGACTTCAGGATCAGTGTGATTTTTCTCATGCAATAAAGATTGGAGGTCTGAATGATGATGAAACAGAACAGAGATATGCTTTCATGATTCTGGGTTTTAAGCAAGAGAAAACTTGGAATTTCAGTGAAGAAACTCAACTATGTCAAGACCAGAGCTGTGTGTGGTTGAATGAAAGGGAGATAGGAGCTAGAACATGGTGGGGAAGCCATAATAGTAAAGGAGGTACCACGGGTCTACATTATTCTGGAAGAAAGCTGTAGCTGCTTCAGAGCATAAGCCCTAAGAGCCAGGCTAAGGCTCAACAGCAGACAGCTTTGTCTCACACTGTGTGCAGTCCTAGACTCTTATGTTCAGAACTGAGATGTGGAGATGTGATGAGGGACAGAATCAACACAATGTGAGCTGCTTATTGGGATATTTCCCAAAGAGAAGGCCACAGCAGAGCAGACTGTGTGCAGACATATGCTGCCTGGGAGAAGAGAAACAAAGTCCCTGCTAAGGCCACTGAGGAGGAAGTAGAATTAGGACCGTGGCTTGGCGTGTTCCAATCTCACCGTAACAACAATCCAATATTGGATAGACTTTGTTTCCAGATTTCTCAAAAATACTTCATTTATTCAGACTTGCTGCTCATAAACAAGATGAAACCATGCCCTCTAGCCACACTGGAAGGAAGTTGGGATTTGGGTACTCAGATTTGCCTTGGGTTTTGCTGGCGTTGATGTTTAAACTTTCCACCTGGGTTTTATAATCACTCTGGTCCAAAATATAACAGACAACAATCAAACATGATCCCTTCACACCAGCCGAAGGCAAGAATTACTCTGAACAATACTTTTGTTTGGAAAACATCCACAGGCATGCATTGGAATGAGTCAGGGAGACTACATACAGCAACCAAAATATGTTTCTAAGTTCTTTTCAGTTCAGTCATAATTTCATACTGAATTCCATCCGCCTACACTTTATTTGCAAAATAAGAGATAAGACAATTCCCTGATCCTTTAACGTAGCTATAGAGTAGCATGTGTTTCCTCTGTTTTATATTCCATGTTTAAAACACTAGAATGACAGGAGATTTCTAATTTTACACCAGATAGGTCAGAAGAATTATTGGCATACACCAACATGGTGACGATGCTCTCACAGTTTTGGAAGCACTTATCTCATTCGATGCCTGTAACTAATTACTGTAATAATGTGAGTCATTGGGAGCAGTGCACAGCAGACAGAATAGCTCAGCCCTTGCTTTTAAAAGTTAATCTTCACACACACAAAGCAAACCCACAAAAACCTGTGATGACCATTCAATTTTTTTTGCATAGAGAAGGTTGAAGATATTGTAGGATCTGTTGTTGCTAGGAGTCACCAGGAAGCCGTGGGCACATAAGAAAACATATAGAAGTCAGTGGTGGTGGTTCACGCCTTTAATCCCAGCACTAGGGAGGCAGAGGCAGGAGGATCTCTATGAGTTCAAAGCCAGCCTGGCCTACACAGCTAGTTCCAGAACTGTTACACAGAGAAACCCTGTCTCAAACAAAACAAAACAAAGCAAAAACAATGTAATTTCCTGACTGACTACAATAGGGTTAAATGAAATCTCAGTCCTGACCAATCCTTCAAGGTAACTCCTATGGTAGACACAGTGCAGTTCATCTCTTACTTAAAGTCAAACTATGTTCCTGTTTACTTCAAAAGTAGAATTTTCTGTTTTCTGTAGGAAAGACCCATTTATCCATCAGATGAGAGGAATCAACGGGGTTTCCTAACTACAAATTTCCCTGATCACTCAAAAAGTACATTTGTTGGTACTTTTATGTGATACTCAAGTGATGACATGAATTGCCAGCCTCCAAAATAGGTTCTTTGTTCTCTTTTCTGTGTACTTCAGTAAATTGCCATTTGGATAATAGCAACAATTTAAAACTGAAAATTTCACAGAGGTCAGCATAATAAAAAAGTTTTTTGTAATAACAAATATGAAATACAACTTAAAAGCTCAACAGAGGGAAAAATGTCGACAGCTGAAGAAAAAAAAAACTCCTCAAATTAAATGTGCACTTTAAACCTTCTTATTCTTTGTCTCCAGGAATTTTTTATGATGTAATTTCTCCCCTAGTGATACCAGATGTCACAGCAGTCCAAACATTTCTCTTATGTATATTTTGGAAGGAAAGAAAAAAAATTAAAATAGAATTTTGGACATTTTTTTGTTTAAAAAGTTTGGTTGGTTAAAAAAATTTTCAATTAATTGGAAGAAAATTCTTATTGTTAGATTTCTTAAAATTTTAAGTGTATAGCATATTATAATATTATTACTAAGTCTATTCAGTTTGTAATAGGTGAGATTAAATCTTACATTTACTATATGATTACTATTAAATATTAGTTTGTGTGAGTACAGAGGTGGCTATGCTCTTTAATCTTAGGGGTTCACTCACCACACTTGACACACTCTCCTTGTTTTACTCTTCTGTTATTAAGGAGTTCAATATTTTCTTTCTCCTGCTAGTGTTAACACAGCTAAAGCCATACATAATCTTTCTCTTTCATACTTTTAGAATCTTGATTACTCTTAACTCTGTCATGTGTGGATTTAGTATTTCTTTAATGTTACCAGTTCTCTTTGGAGTTGGGTCTAGTTTGTATTTTGTTCTTCACTATCAGATGTGAAGTTCTCATGTGTATAGTATCCATTTGTCCATGTTAATTCTTGTTCCCATTTTTACATGCATGTTTTAAAATTCACTTCTTGGCATGTGGGTGTGTATGTGTGTGTGAGTGTCCTTGTGTGTGCATGTGAGGACCAGAGGACAACCTTGAGTGCCGTTCCTTGGGACCATTCATTTTGCTTTTTGAGACAGGGTCTCTCACTGGTCCCCAAGCAAGCTTGACTTATCTGTCCAGTGAGCAGAAGGGTTTGTCTGTCTCCAGCTCCTCATTGCTAGAATTATAAATACATGTTGCCATGCCGTTGTTCATAATGTGGGTTTCTAGAGATTGAACTCAGATTCTCATGATTGCAAGACAAGCATTTTACTAGCTGAGCTATATTCCTAGTCTTCTCTCACCTCCTCAGTATCTTAACATAAGCTTCAGCAATTAGCACCAGGGTCCTAAACCAACATCTATCAATGGACCTTACAATGAATAAAAAGCCTTCTACATGCCTTTATCCCAGCACTTGGGAAGAAGAGGCAGGCAGATCTCTGTGAGTTCGAGGTTATCCTAGTCTACAGAGGGAGCTCCAGGACAGGCTCCAAAGCCACAGAGAAACCCTGTATCAAACAACAGCAGCAGCAGGAACAATAGCAAAAATCAAACAACAACAAAAAAGCCTTCTCAGCTCTTGGGCTCTGCAGCTGCCCAGGCTAGAACTGGACACCTAACAATTGCCAGGATTCTGTGAGTTTATCATTTTATAAACATATCAGTAATGGTCTTTTATAAAGCTTTCTAATACAGCCAATAGACAAAGCAAAACAAAGAATTTTCCTCATAGCTCATTCTTAGAATAATGCCACCTTGAAGTTTATGTGACCAAACTGTCCCAATAGTAGAGTAGAATTTGCTTTAAAAAATTATTTTCTAGGTTCTCATTCATTTCTGTGTGACCAGCACTCAATTAATCTTTTGATTATTGACTTTACTTGGTACTTTTTCATATTGTTTGTCTTCCTCCTGTGCTCTGTAACATCGGTCTGCAAATTAATTTTTTTAAATTTAATATTTAGGTCAGTTAACATGTAATAATTGTGTGTATTTATGAGATACAGTGTGGTAATCTAATACACGTGTGCAGTGCACAAGGATCACATTATAGTAATGGATGTAATTTCTGTTTTGCAATTCTTTACCTTTGGAGCCTTCAAGTTCTCCTCCTCCAGTTCCTAAAACACATCCTGGGTTACAGTCCAATGCGGTTAGATCCATGCTGTGTCTGTTGTACTCTTAGTACTACAAGAGGATGTGTATGCAGATTATAGATATTTGTTTCCAATTTCAATTCGACATTTTACCCATCTTTACTTTTGGTACATACAGAAAAGGGGAAGGTACATCCAAATGTCAGCACAATCAAACTGTTAACAAAGATAAGCCTCCCTGAGCTAGATACTTCCCTCAAATGCTTTAAAATACAATTTTTCCATTATAGAGATTTGCAAGGCTTGAATGTGACAGTGTGTGCTAAAGCTCTCTGCACACTATTCACGCACCACTCCAGTGAGTGTGAAAGCATAGTATGGCCCCTTCATCTAAACTTAGGTGACTTTAAGAGGTCTGCCTAACAGGTTTCTCACTACTACATCATTTGCTTTTTAAAAGTCGTACTATGAGCTTTCTTATAGCAATGTGCACGAGAAGATGAAAAATAAAGTAATTGTTCTAGACGTCAAATTTTGTTTGTACTTCTGAATCATATATAAAAGTTCTTTGAAGCTAGAGGGATGCCTTACAAGTTAAGAGCACTGGCAGCTCTTCCAGAGGACTCAAGTTCAGTTCCCTGGAATGTGGTGGCACACAACTGTCCATAACTCCAGTCCCATGAAGATCGCATGCTCTTTTCCGGGCAGTGAGTGTGCTATGCACACATGGTGCACAAACATACTCAGGCATACATTTAAATGTATAAAGTTTAAAAATTAAAAGAGTTCTTAAATGATTATTTTATATTTAAAATAAGGGCCAAGTTTAGAGGCGGCTTCAGTACTGCTCTCACTGAGGACCTGAGCATGATTTCCGGCACCCATACTGACTGCCTACAACTTCCTGTTACCTCCAGCTCCCTGCTGGCTTCCTTGGGCACTATAGTGACCTGGCTTAACCCTGCCCCCTCCCCCTACATTAAACAAATAAAATATTTTTTTAAAAAGCCATTTAAAAATAAACATTGTAAGGTTTGTTATGTGACCAAGAAAGCAAATGCCTATTTAAAATCTAGGTGCCGATGCCTTTTTAAAGCATCAAATATGATAAATCTTCTTCCTTATAATATTTTTATAATTTAAAATATATTATATATATAATTATATAAAATATAATATTATATAGGTTATAATACAATTTAAGTTTCCAAAGCTCTAGCCAAAAGAGGTGACCTAAAATTAAACTAAGAAAAAAAATACTTCAAAAGAATTTCCTAATCTAAGCTATTACTCAATAGTTTCATTTTGGGGAAGTGGCAAGAGAAGAGATGGTCAGTCCCTCCTGCTTGAGGCCTTCTGAATAGATTTCTCATGGTTTTGGATTATCAGCATGTCAAAAAATTTGTTTAGGATGGAATCAGCCATCCAAATTGTATTCGGAAGACTTCTTGGCCCCTGGGAAAATCCTGCTCTGTATACAAAGACCTTCATGTTCTATAGATTGAAGTAGAAACAAAGAGGACCTTGAGTCATTGGGGGGAAGAAGATACAGAGGGAGAAAAGGACAGTGTTGGATGTGCATAAAACATTTTCAGATAATTTAATTATTCAACATGGCTACTTCTCCAGCTTGTCCATTTTGTTTTGAGTTTTAAACTGAGCTTATTACTAACCTTTTTTATTTTTCTGTTTTGACTATGGATAGCCACAGAACTCAGTACCTGAAATATGCCAAAAGAAACAAGACTAAGTGAAGGGGAAATGCTAGACTGGGTGTTCTGGATGTGCTTATGCCAGCTCTGCTTTCAGATCCCTCCTAATGAAGTTACGTTAATCATTGATGAAATCATCTGCAAAATTTAATCAAACAAAACCCTGCATTGACTGAGTTATACTGGTGATCCTGGTTTGGGCCATCATTCTATTTATAATTGCATCTGTCCTTCTTTATACTTGCCAAAAAAAAACAACAACAACAAAAAAAACAACCAACCAACCAACAAACAAACAAACAAAAAAACCAGAGACCACTGTCCGACTGCCAGTCTTCATTCCCTGGCCCCTCCATATCATTTACTCTACAGCGACAACAAAGTTGTCCCATATGTGTCCCACGACCTCTATTTGACAAGTTTTTCAACAGCAAAAGTAAGCTTTAAGCAAAATTATGATGCCACAACATCCACCATGCTTTCTCAGTGCAGCGTTTGCATATTTTAAAAAGCCCCATGCATTCATAAACATTTTATAATTTCCATTTTCCAAGCATCTATTCTTCTGTTCTAGCCTGTATATCATATCGACCATTGAACCAAACAGTTCATCTGTTTTTCCACCAGCTGGAAGGGAGAAATGTTCATCCAGGGTTAGTATAGGGTGAGCTGACATTTCTTGAAGGCCTAAAGGAACAGACTGGCGGGTTAACATCACCTCCTCTGAGGGAGAGTGATTCTCATAGAAGGGAAACAAGCTGTCACTGGCAGTGGAGAAGTTCTAGGCCTTTTCAAGATGTTGGTCGATCTATAGCTCTGACACCAAGAGCAATAATCTTTTTAAGTGGCTGTACATCTTCTAAGCCCCTTAATGGACTAATTGTTCAGAAGATGTCCAGAGTTCAGTTAGAGAAGAAAAACAGCCTCACGGTTGGGCTGCAGTGGAGACCAGTTCTCAACATTTGCTCTTCAGGTTCCCTGTGCACATCCCCTTACAACTTCAGGACCCCTGCTATTATGTTGGGTACTGTGAATGAGTTCAGGCTGTCACTCTGGCCATGTGATGTCATTGTTTCCTGAGCAGATATGGAGAAATACCACACTTCCCAATAAAAAACAGACCTCACACATATCGTTTTTATTTATTTTTTAACATACAGAACACTTAGCCCACAGTCTTTTGCAATTTAAAAACTGCCAACAGCACACTGCTACTTTCCTTTCCTAGTCTAGAACATTCCCATTCCCATTAATGATTCATAAGTGAATGATCTAAAATGGATATTAAAATATAAAACATTTTAAAAGGTAAGCCATAACACTTTGTAACTGTATGCACTTGACATTTTATTGAGAATGATATGCACATTAATGCTCATTTGTTGTCAAATATCGTCTATAGCGCAGAACAGATGAGTCATGGTGAAGATGAAGATGAGATATGGTGAACACATTGGTGGTGAGATAACTGTGAAGCAGTTGTCTGCTATTTGCCAAACAACTCAATGAGCAACTCAGAAGTTTCAAAAAGAACTTTTCCCTATATATAGCTCATGATTGTTCATTGACAAAAAATCTGTACTTTATAACATTACTTAAAAAAACAAAAGTTACCCTGATTACTGTGATGTCCTCTGGGGATTTCTATTCTCCGAATAGAGGCAGCTATTTTAAGATCCTGGAGGACAATTTGTCAGCTCAATGGCAGCCACAAGATGATGCAGTTTTCTAAGCTATATTCTAAGCATCTCAATGGGAGATAAACAGAACATCACTGGCCACTTCTAACATGCAACTTCTAACATGCATTAGGCTATTTCTTTAGGAAGAGAAATGGATTTCTAAGGATCCTGGGTTGCATATGCACAATTACATAATACACACACACACACACACACACACACACACACACACACACACACACACACACACACACACACACACACACTTACTTGCCCTTATGTGAAAAAATTTTTAAAATGTGTTGAACTGCACATAAGATGCATAAAATTGCTTATATAGACTGATTTTTCAGGATATCTATAAAATACAACACACTGGCTTTCAGGAACTACATTTTGAGGAGAGCTAGACAATAATAGAGGGGATTTGCTAAAGTCAGGGGTTGTAGAACTTAGCCTTATAAGAAAACGTAGATGAGACAGGAATCACCACTGTTTTTGTTCAGTAGTATGGTCCTTATCCAGTACAGACCCCCTGTCCAAACCATGTCTCAGTGTAATGACATGATGAGCTTAATTTGTGTCCCTTGAGCATTCCAGTTGATAATATTTTTCAACTACAAGACAATAAATAGAAAGAGTGTGGCTTGTGTCCATCATGAGATGTGGCAGGTAATGAACAGTGGGTTAAACGCCAGGAAAACCATCATTACACAAATGTTTCCTGCTCACACATCCTAAGCACATACATTTGCTGTCTCACTCTAATCTATGGCACTGCCTATCTCAGGATGACCATTAAGATCACTTATTCCTCCAAATAGCCCTTGCTAATTGTTATCTATTTAAACGTGCCACTGAAGAAGTGAAAGAAATGACAGGAAAAGAAGTTGAGGGTTGGACATTCCCCAAAGGCTCTCTGTCCCCTCCAGGGTTGGACTGGTTCTGTTTTCCTGGAACCTGGCACTAAAGTACTTGCACCAGGTCTCTCTAAGAATCCCAAATATTCAGGGTTTCCAGTTTTGCCAAATTCACACTTTTGTCACCTAACTTGATTGAGACAGAAATAGAAGAACCAATGATATTAACCAGGGTTTTGAGTCATGCTAATCAAGTACCCAATCACTGAGCTATGCTCCCAGCCCTGCTGTTTTTCCAAACCAAGTCAGACTTTATACTTAGTAGCATTAGATCACCCTTTCCTAATTAGGCATTTTCCCCACTACGGCTACAAATTCATAGCACTCATGTGCATGGGTGTGTGCCCACACAATATTGTATAATATAGTGGCAAAATTGTGAGGTTTGGAACTTGGATTGTAACTCTGTCTTTAATATGGTACCATCTTGGGCAGGTGACATAACAACTCTATGGTATTTCTCTTGCTGGACCACATTGGGATTGCCTGTTCAAATTTGACACAGGAGCCTCGAGCTTTTTCCTGAACAGTTTTGTTTTTCTACCCAGAACTTGTGTAATGGGTTCCTTTAATCAGCTCCATGTCACACTTGCCATCTACACCACCCCTGTGATAGTAAAAATGAATCTTCTACATGGACCTCACCCTCCAATCAGAGATGTTCACAGACATGCAGAATTTAACTCTTAATCAAGTCTTGAAGTCACAGAGAAGTCTTTAAAAGGTTCTGAAGTTCTGCTCTCTCAGTGAAAATTCTAAAGCTTGAAAACCACAATCTTCCTTCCTGATCCCTCAACTGCTGGAAATTTAACCCGTGAGACTGGGGAGATAGCTCAGCTAGTCAAGTCCTTCATCCTAAGAATGAGGACCTGAGTTCAGTACCTGAAAGTCATGAAAAAAGGGCCAAGGACTGTGGGTATGCCAGTAATTCCAGTGCAGAAGAGGCAAAGACAGACAGATCCCAAGGCTTACAGGCCAGTCAGTCTCACCTATATGCACACACACACCACACCAAAACACACACACACACACACACACACACACACACACACACCACATTACACACACACCACATACATGCATCAGACTACACACACTCATACACACATATCACACCCACACATACACAAGAACACCAAACCACACACACTCATATATACACACAACACATCACAAACACACCACATATACACATAAAACCACACACACATTCATACACACATCACACACACCAGACCACTAACAGACTCATCCACACACAAACAGCATATACCAAGTACACATAGACACAACACACATCACAGACACACATCTACATACCATACACACAACCAAACCACACACAGACTCACTCACACACATACAGCATATACCACGCACACATAGACACAACACATATCATACACACATATATACCACATTACACCCATACACTAATACCTAACACACACACACACACACACACACACACACACACACACACACAAATTGAATGGGTCATTACAATGAGCGGGGAAAGTATTTCAAAAGGAAAGAAATGTTAAATAACTAAAAATTCCATATTAGAAATATAGGGTTTGTACTGTAAAATTTAAAGAGATCACAATTGGAAGATGCATTTTTCCTTCATTGTCCTATTATTTCACTGAAAGGCAATAATTAAAATGAGTCTTTTTTAAAAAAGCATCTGAATCTATTTTATTTTTTCAAAGGCATTGAACTTGAAGGCCTGAGCTCTTGTTTCCAAAAAGCTGGTACTCATCAAGGCATGTAAGTGAGGCAAAACAAAAGGAATGCTTATTATGATTCTTGTGATATATGCCCTTTTCAAGAATGACATGGAGTGTTTAGAGCATTTGAAACAGCCATAATAATACATATATTCCTGTCTGTCTGTCCAACAGGGATCATATATGAAGCTATGATAAAACTGTAGCTTGCCCATAAGACAAGGCAGTAGCTATAAAATTGAGGCAAGAGTAATCAATATATTTGCAAATGCTGTGGAAACAGAACTAGGAACTCATGAGAGGTAGCACAGGTGATAAAGAATAAATACTGAACATGTGATGGTGAAAGTTCATTTTCATATGGGCTGGATTTATAGTCACTGCTGACCATGTCTATGAGAGCATCTTCAGAGAGGTTTAAATGAGGAAGGGAGACCTACTCTGATGGCAGCTCACCCCATCCCATGGCCTGTGGTCCTTGAATGTTTCTTCCACTTTGCCTTAGCATCAGAACATAGTTTTTGGTGGATAATTTGCTCTGTTTTAGTGTATTTCTGAACATATTTTGTGCTGGACCTCACAAAGACATTCATACCAAAAGCCTTAGAGCCTACGTACTTGCACAAAAGAGGAGGCACTGTGAAGTATTTATAATTAAAGACCTGAATATCGTGAGATGATACTGGTTTTCTTGGTGGCCATGTGTTAATCCTTACCAGTGAAAGAGGGAGACAGAAGAAAGGGTCAATTGGATGTAACATACGATGAACTTGGCCCACAGTGGTATGCTTTGACATCAGAAGGGAGCCATGCCCAGACTTCACTCTACATTCAACAATAGGCACTTCCACTCAACAAGGTCAATCTCATGACACCCAAAGGAGTACAAAGAAGATTTTCCTTGAATACATTTAGAAAAAGACACAGCCATGGCTGACACCTTGGTCGTAGCCTGGTGAGACCTTTACTGGCTTCTTACCTACATGAAGAATCGGTGTTGTTTAGCACTACATTTGTGTTTATCAGCTATGGAAGCAACAGCAATCCATTCACAAAACCACTTCCTACCAAGCTAGGTTTAGCCAAGTGTCAATCAGTTGTCAGAGTGCTGAGATCAGGTGCAGACATTTTGGTGATTAGACATGGTGTCAAAAAAAGGCCAGTTCACAGCAATGGCTCAAACCCAACGGCACATACAGGTCCTTCCTGCATTCATGAACTGAGATATGCATGTTGTTCTCAACTGGGTGACAAATGTGTTCCCACATTGTTGAGACACCTGTGTAGAGTCTCAGCAAACAACAGGGAATAGGGACGCTCAACTGTTAAAGATGTGAATTCGAACTGTGTGCCCAGGTTTGCTGGATGCTGACTACCAAAGCTCCCTGGCGAGCAGTCCTCTGCTGGATGGACAGCCCTTCACTTTCACCGAGAGTTCAAGGAAACACAAGCAGATTTATCTTCCTCCATTTTATGACACAAAACTACACTCACTGTCACACATGGTGCACTTGGCCAATGGAGGAGAGGCACAGGGCTGGAAACTGTCTCATGACCCTGTGGTTCTGACCACATCCCCCTGTACCTCCTGTGGCTTAGCTTCCTTTCTTTTTTAGATGAATTTTTCTCTTTAGGTTTAAATGTGTCTTACTGTAGGATATCAAGAGGACTTTCACAATGTTTTTCTCCCCATTTTCAGCATGAATTTTAGGTTGTACATGTATATAAAGTTCCCAGCAAGAAATCAACATAAAACTTAGCTTACATTACTGAACACAAGTTAAAAAATTAAATATTCAATGTTAGCTAAGATTTATGTCACTGGATGTTTTGTAAAGACACAAGTGCTTCAAATAAATACCATAAGAATACAGATGTGTGATTAGTGGTCAGTGAGACTATGGGTGATCATGATGCTTTTTCTTCATTGTATTCTACATTTAGAATTATTAAATTAATAAACCACAACATTTTTAAGTGTAAATGTAAAAAGAGACCAGAATATATATGTATATATAAAAATAAACAGAACCTTAAGACTGGAGGCAGTACAGTTAGTATAATATCCAGAAACAAGCAGGGAAGGCAACTTTTAGGAATAAAATAGGATTTGTGTTCACCGATGAAACCACAGAACTCCAGGGAATCTACTGTCCTCTGACCTACCCTTCCTTTTCAATCTCAAGCACTCTCCATTATGGCACTGGCAACAAATGGCTGTCAAACTTCGGTGGCCCCACAATTCTTCCATTTTATTCTCTGCTAGTAGCACCTGTAGAAAAGACACTAACATCACAGGCCAAGCAACAAGTCTGTGTGTGCCACTTGGAGACTCAGGTGAGCAGCTGGGGTCACAAAAACACTTAACACGTGTGTGGCCCCATCTTACTTATTAGGTACATGCAGGTCAATGCTTCCAGATTAGGCTTTCTAATCTTTGACTGGCTTGTGGTAGGAATCTTTAATTACATGCTCCTCAGTTTACTACTATTCAACTTGCTACTAATGAGTAGAATATGTATGTTGTTGTTTAGAAGCTAATGTTAGAATTCTTTCTCCTGGGGAGATATGAGCAACATCTACCCTCCTCATAAGATCCACTGATAAATCAAAGTATGATTCTACCACAGTTAACCATGGGGAGTCAATCAGTTCTCTGGTCTTACTTACAGAGCAGGGGTGAGGGAATTATGGCAGAAGAGACCCCAAAATAGCCATAATAGAAGTCTTCACCCAGTGTGGATGAAGCATGGCTCTCCCCCTCCCAAAGATCCCAGTATCATTTGCAATTAATGCAAAATTACATACAAGTGACTGGGAAGAGTGGCTGGATACCCAGGAGAAGGTCCAATGTCACCCTCTCCACCTATGAGGGAAAGTTAACAGTCTACTTTTTATTTTTCTTTTTTCCAATCTTTAATCATTGTTTTTCTTTTTAAGTTGAAAAAATAATTACATCATGCCCAAATTCCTTTCTAATTCATGGCCTTGTATTCTTCAGATACTGTTATTATATGTCTCTCTGTGTTTGTGTGCATGTATCTGTGTATATGTGACAACATATAAAACTACAACCTGTTGAGTTTGTTTCTCTAGACACTAGAGAGAGTGTTGCTTCTCTCTAACATTTTACAGCTGACCATTTTGGACTGAATAACCATCCGGGGTGGTCATCTTTGGGAAAGACTAATTCTCACTCTCTCAACAGGTTTTAGTTTTCCATAGCTCTTCATCTGAGGATGTGGATCCATGTAATTTCCTCATCCACACCGGCCTGCTGACTGGGACTGCTGTAGACTTCAGGTCTTCTTCAGATCTGATCCTTATGGACTCTCACAAGCAGACACAGATGAGCTCATGAAGATGGTGACAGTTTGGCTTGGGGGATTGTGTCTTGCACAGGAAGCCAAGTGTCATACTTAATAATTTTGTTTCTGTCAAACCAGCACTTCAGTTGCCTTTCATATGCCTCATCTGTCCTCTACATCTCCATGTGTGACTTTTTTTTTCCCATTTGAGGGTAACTTAGTAAGCACCTATTATGTGCCAGGTTTTGCTACTCTGGAAAAATGAGAGGCGATAACCACATGTCTGACCTTGAAAGTCTTTAAGTATTAGAACTGTCAGAGAGAAATCTACACTCTTCCCTCCTAGTCTGGAAGAAGTAACACAAATAATATCATTTAAGTTGTATATGGACAGATTCGATTTAGAAAGTTTCACACAACAGTCTTTCAGTAGAGTGCCAAAAAAGTCACCCCCAGTACCCTAGCCTTCTTACATCTTCTTGGGGGTTTATTCTAATGGTTCATTTCTACTGAGGTGAACATACTGTGGGTACCCACACTGTGTTGGGTGGCTGATAGCAGGGCTGGGGATGGAGGAAGAGCAGACTCCTTCTCAACACCTCCGAAACCACACCAGGCCCAGAACAACAAGTCCTGTGAGTCACAGAGGCAAAAGGGGGAGGGGGAGGGAGAGACAGAGACACACACACACACAGAGAAAGAAAGAAAGAGACAGAGACATACACAGAGAGGAAGAGACGGGGGCTCTTATTGCCTCATCAGTGGCTGTCAGGGCAGGATGGCAGAATGTGACCTGGGCAGGGGGAATCATTCACATTTTTCCTCTCAATCATGTGGAGAGGGGATTTACCAAGGCCTTGAGCCAGAGATCTGCAGTGACCATGATACTGTGAATCCTGAAAAGGGTGCTCTCTGAATGAAACGAATCTTCTTTCCTGTCTCTTAGGGTAGAAAGAGGGAAACGGGACCGGGTCCTTGTCCCTGATGCTCCACAAGGCTGGAAGAACCTGACTTGCCCTCCAATGACATGGTCCAGTCTTCTTTTGCCAAGTCCCATGCCACTATAAACAGCTATGCCTCTCGTCAATGATTATTTTTTATATTAGCATTTTTACTTGGATGTAAACCATTTAACCTGTTCTTCCAGTTGCTAAACTCAGGCATCTTAAAATCAATTAGGTGGTGTGACAAATGAAAAATAAAGAGTAGCTTTATTCTTTATGAAACTCCCCAAATCACTAAGAAGTCTCTAGATATTCCATCTTTCCAGGTCTTAGTGTTCAGCATTTTACTTTAGAAGCAATCCAAAGGTTAATGACATTGTCAAGGTTACATTGCCTGGAAAGCAGACTTGCTAGTAATAAAGACATTTGTTTTTCACATTGATTGTCATACTCAAGAAGGCTATGGAAGAATCTTATTTCTACATGTTGTTATGTAGAGATAAACTTTATTAGGAGCACTTTCAGATTTAGAAAAAAATTCATGGCTATTCATTCTGTGATTTATAACAATAGAGCAAACCAGAATACAGTTTTATTCATTTGAAAAAATTGACATCTTCTTTTAGAACAAATAGCTGATTTTAAATAAACAAAGAATATGAAAACATAAAAAGCAATTATCTTTAAGTATTAAAGTATTTTCTTCCTGAAAATGTGACAGAGTCCCAACTTCTCCCCCATTTGGTGAAGATGTCCTAACTGTATTCAATTCATTTTTTCTCATGTCACAGAGTTAGAACAAAGGAGCCTTGAGCAGCTTATTAAATAAACAATGCATGTTTAAGAATAATTTAATTATTATATCTCACTGAATAGTAAGTTCTGTTAAGTTTTTTGTTTGCCTGTTTGCCAAATCAAATGTTCATGCCTATGTTCCTTTTATAGAATATGTGATTTGAAAGGCCAAAAGTCATTGGTCATTTTGACAGCCTTAATTAGTCATTTAAATTAGTAATTACTAAAACCATTGTGTGTGTGGGGGAAGTTCATTGTGTTGATCATAAATGGTGTCATCTTTTCAAATGGACTCCCAGTCCTTTGTTAAATTTTGCCATTTTGGTATTGAGTTTAAATTAAAGAGCTGCTGAGCTTCCCAAATTCTATGTCAGGAGAAAAGATATGCTCAAATTGAATTAGAAAAACAAATAAGTGTCATGTTTTAGAAGCAGAAATGAAAAGGACTTTGAATGATACAGCCCTATGAATTTTCTTCATTTCAGAGGCAGACATGCCCACTTCAGTTCACTTGTAGAATATCAATGCTTTCCCAAGGCAACTGTTTTTGTCTATTGCTGCTAACTCATTCAAATTCATTAAATTTTATTATTTCTACATCATTAAATGTAGGTCAACATGTCAAGTCCAGCAAACACCAGCATTTATTTCTAGCCCACAGACACTGTTGTGAAGGATAAGAAGCAAACAAATATGGCTCTGAAGGGAAGAACTCCCCTTATTTGTAAACATGAACATCATATCAAGACTAAAAGAGACAATTTAATAGATACAATTTGCAATCCAAACACTCCATGCTTATCTTGCCAAAATGCATTTCTGTAGGAGAAGAATGGAGTATTGTTCCTTCTAGAGTTGAGGAATCCTTTGTTCGTAAAACTTAACCCATTCTGTGTCAACTCTGTAGCTGGAAAATTGTCCCCAAGACTGAGGCCCTAGAGAGCATCAGTCCCACTGTTTCATGCTTCTGGGCTGTGAACCATTCAGTGGGATGAGATTATTTCCAGTGCTTCATGTTAAGATTAGAAGCCATGACCAAATGGCTTCCTCTCCTCTTGGATGCCAGTCGCCTATCACATGAGGTTGCTCCTCTCTTCCTGTTTGGTAGAGATTTGCACCATTCAGGAGGAGCTCAGACCATGGAGTCAGAATGCCTATAATAGACTCTAGATTCACCATTCACTTGCCAATCAAGACAAGTTTCATGTTTGTGAACATCTTTTCTCACTATAAAATGGGGACAGGAATCCATTGCCAAAAGTTCATCGTAAATAGGCTGGGTAAGTAAAATACCCAATACACGGGGCATCTTAACATCTTCCTGATTGATTGCTTGGTCCATGCTTCAAGACTGTGAGGATTATACATCAACAGTAAGTCCCACCTTCACTCAGTGCACCCAGCCCACTCGTCCTAGCTCTCCTTAAGGACCTCAGGTGCAGTGAGAAAGCTTCACCCCTATATTTACTTTGATACAATAAGCAGAGTATAAAAGAATTTCAACAGATAAGGTTCAATGCGGTAGGTAGCATTGTGAGCTATGACACAAACAAAGCAGGGCTATGGGACCTTAGAGAGGTTGGTGAGAAATTCCCACTTGTCCAGCATGACCTTGCTAAGCAGGTCACATCTGTGAACTAGGGACCTGGAGAACTTACCAGAACTCTGAAGCAGAGGAACCACAAATTTAAGGACCAAATCATGCAATCTTTTATTTTCTATTTATTTTAGGTTTTTTTGAGACAAGGTTTCTCTTAGTAGTCCTGCCTGTCCTGGAACTCACTATGTAAATCGGGCTTGCCTTGAACCCACAACGATCCACCTGCCTCTGCCTCTCAAGTGCTGGGATTAAATGTGTACACTATCATAGCTGGTCCATGATCACAGACCCAGAAATCTGAGGCTCAAAAGAGAAAAGTAATTTCATGCTACAAGCCCAAAGGTTGGATATAGAGTTCTAGACTCCAGCTTCATAGAAACTGTTATTTCCTACCATCTCCCATTGACAAGAAATCCACATGGCCAAACTTCAAAGAGCATAATTGTGATGGAAAGTGAAATAGTATTCCATGACGGTAGTGAATAACAACCAAAGAAACATCACATTATAGTATATGAGTAAATAAAGATTTTTTAACTCCATGAAATTCCATAATCAGGACATTTCAAGATGAATAAGAGGGAGAATGTGTGTGTGTGTGTGTGTGTGTGTGTGTGTGTGTGTGTGTGTATGTATGTATGTATGTATTATATATATATATATATATATATATATATATATAAATCTGTGATGATAAGGGACAAAAATATCACTATGATTTTCTGATTGTAATCTCCAGATTTACTGATAGAAATATTTTCAAATTTCTAAAAGTTTCAGCATGGCAGCACAATAGGTTATATAGAATAACAAGTAGTCATCATAGCAGTGAGCTGTAGGAGTCAGTTCAGGCTGCTGTAACAACACAGGTGGCTTAAACAACAGGTGTTTGGTTCATAACTGTATGGAGGCTGCAAAGTCAAGATCACTGGGTCAGAATTTTCAGAAAGGAAAACTTAAGCAGAAGGAAGTCTTTCTCTTTTATTTTAAAACCATTATTGCCTCCATAAAACTCATGACACAATTTACCTCAAATTGTCATCCAATAGTTCCATCTGCAAATACTGAGGATAAGTTAAAGTGCCAACACAGGTATCTGGGGGCGGGGAGGGGTTACACATATTCAATCCATAACACACAGGTTAGGATTATTTTAGGTTCTCATATATGAGGAATGATAACCCCAGCTGGCCCCATCTTTACAGTGTTGACTCTCACCTCACTCAATAGCCCAGAGTGAGGACATTTTCTGATTTGGATAAGCACTATTTAAGGTATGTTATGATTGTTTTTCTTAACCTGAAAGCTTAAGTGAAGTTAATACTACAATGAAGTAGAGAAGGCAATAGGCATGAGTAAGCAAGAGACTTCCCTAGAGTCATTTAGCAATCACCGTGTTGTATTTTCACTCACGTCTCTGTCTTAAGCAAAATGTTCAGAGTTGCATTGTAAACCAGGTGGCATTGGTCTTACACACAACTGCCTTTACCTGATGGTGTGCCAAAAATAACGGCTGATGATGTATCTTATTTTTCCTCAAATGTTATGGTGCTTACAGATAAATGGGGGAATTTTTAAAAATTTCCTCCTTGGGATTCTGCATTTCCAATTAGCTCCTAAGTGTCCTAAGTGATGCTGATGCTCCTGGTCCTGGTGATATGCTCTAAATGGCAAGGGTCCATAATTGCATTATTTTCCTCTATGAAAAAACAATAATCTCTGGAGTATCATTATAAGTTAATGTTGAACATGCCTAGAGCAGACTAATTTCTTTGAACTTACGGACCTTTTAAATTTCATGGTGTTTTCCTTTTCAAATGGCCACAGGAAGAACTTTTAGTTAAGTTACCAGACTTAATAGTTATGCTGATTTGATTGTGAAGACCCACATCTGACTGTATCTAATTTTCTTAATACTGGCTTTTATTCTTTCTACTGTTGTCTTTTGTACTATTTTAGAGTGGTTGTCTTCTTAAATGCTTTTTTTTTTATACTTAAAATTACTCTTTTGGATGAGAGAAGATGTAGAGACAAGAATCCTGGTATAACTTAGAGACATGGAAAATGTGCTCAGGATGCACAAACATATCATAGATAGATAGGGGTTATGAAATGGATAACAGAGACATAAGTAATCCAGGAAGGGCTTGAGAAAGATCAAGCCCATTGCTTACAAGATGCACTCAAGGCTTTTCCAGACAGACATGATGAAGATGGTTGAGTGAGTTCATTCTTTTATAGATTTAACAACTGAACTTTCACTTGCCTCCAGAGGGTCTATTATTATAAAGGTGCATGGAACAACTCTACCGCTGCTCCCAAACTCACAAGAACACTGATATAAATGCTGGCTGCTACTCTGAAACTTGAGTGGGAAGAATGATTTCCTGTTTCTTAGGTGAGTTAGTTGCAGCTTGGGTAGATCAGAAGGCAAAAACAAGCAATGTTAGCTTTTTACCCTCAGTAATTAGAGGTTCTGCAGCAACAGGCACAAAACTGAGAAATTGTTACAGGTTTGTTGTAAGAGAAACCTTCTGTGTTTACTATTCAAGATGCAAGGAATATATGTCCGTCACTCAGCCTTGGACAATGTGTTTAACCCTTGAAATTTTTTTCTGTATTCTTTTTTAAATTATTTTATTTTTGAGTTAATCACATCATTTCACCATTCCTTTCTTCTATTCAAACTCCTTCATATACCCTTCTTGTTTTCTTTTAAATCCATGGCTTCTTTGTTTTTTTAAACTTTGATTGTAAATTCATAGGTTCCCAAGAAGTTTGTTATGCAGCCTTCAATTGGTTAAAGCCTTTCCCTGACTTGTAGGTTCCCCATACAATTCATTTCAGAACCTGCTTGAACGCTTGAACACTTAATATTCTCTCATCTACTCACCTATATTCTATTATTCTCCTTTCCATAATGCATTGCTCTGCCAATGGCTATTTATATTTTCCTAGCTTCTACATATGCTTCATATTCAATATACAAAGCAACAGATTTGAAGCTATGATCCTCAGATGAGAAAGAACATGCACCATTTATCTTTTGGGACACAGCTGACCACACTCAGTATAATTTTTCCAGTTCCATAAACTAACCTGCAAAATTTACAATTTAATATTTCTTTATAGCTAAATACCATTGCATTGCATATGCATATTACAATTTCACCACCCATTTATCAGCTGATGAACATTTACAAATAAAACTGCAATGAGCATTAATGTACAAATGACCCTGTAGCAAGAAAAACAATTTCATTTGGATATGTCTGGGTCACTTAGTAGATCTGTTCCAAGATTTGGGAAACCTACAGACTGATTTCTGGAGTGGCTACATTAGTTTACATTACCAGGAAATATGTAATCTTTGAATCTTAATGGCCTTCTCACTGGAACTTGCAACAGTTAACTTCCCCCATAAAATTGCCCAGAGAATTAAGCTAAAGGATTTAATATTGTGTCAGGCATCCCAAAGGTTCTCAACCACTGGTCTGTTGCAATGCAGCTATAATTCTCCTTTTTATTTCCCATCAATTTTGATTGGACTAAAAATTAGAAAGCCACACTCCTGTTTCATATATGGGAATACTTCCACAGATAGATACATTTTGAGGGTTCCCTGGATGGACTCATACTATAATGGCATTCTTGAGGAGTAATAAAAGTAAGAAGTGGGTCTTGGAGGTTTATCTCTGGGTATGTGGTTTGGGTAGCTGTATTTTCCTTGGCTGATTCATACTCTCCTTCATCTTTGTTTTCTAGCTACACCCTCCTACCATCCACAAGGAACTGAACCTCTGAAACCATGAACCAATAAAACATCCCTTCCTCCCTGAAGTTCTTTATGTAAGCTATTTTTGTCACAGTGATTAAAAGGTCTAAGACAAGCAAGTCTTCATGAAATGATTAAACATGGGGTGGAGAGGGGGGACTTCAAATCCTATAAGTTGATTCTTTGTTTCATTGTTGACCCTTCTAAAAGTTTTCTAGAAGTTACTTTCTTTGAAAAGTCCCAAGTGTTAGCTGGCATAGCCAATAGCAATCAGACTTGATGTGGTGAAGTTTTCCATGACTTCTTCAAGAAATAGAGATGTGAAAAGAATTTATTCATATTGGAAAAAAAGCAAAGAGTGATTGATATTAAAATGGACATCTCCTTGTCATTAAGAGTCTTATTTCAAGGAAAATATTGGGACTAGAGAGATGGCTGTGTTTAAGAGCACTTGCTCCGCTTGCAGAGGGCCAGGGAGTTTGATTCCCAGCACCATAATTGCAGCTTGCAATCACCTGTTACTATTGTTCCAAGGGACCAGTCAGCCCCTTCAAGTTTCTATGAGCCCTTACACACATGTGGTGTGCATCAACTCATGCAGCAACCCAGACATACACATGGAAATCATACATGAGCCAACAAATCTTTCTTTTTAAAGGCCACTGTGTGCTTTAGATGCTGAACTAACAGGCATATTGGTTTTGATTCCGAACACTCACAGTAAAATAAGAGCTTTGTTTTCATTCACTAGCATTTTCAACATCCTTCTACTTCCTCCCAGCTTAACTTTTGGGAAATTCCAGACTCCCCCACTCAACTATAAAAAAAAAAATTCCTCCTACTCTCCACTATTTAAATGTCACAAAGTTCAGATGGAGGACATTTTTCCTTCTAGGAATTTCTCATGCAAACATATTAGATGCTCATTCTTTCTCAATCAAAGTCCTGTAGCAATCCAAAGCTTCTATTTACTCAGCTCCCTTCAATGTCAAGAGTAGGATTTTAAGTAGATACCACACTTAGAAGACATCAAAGCAAGCAAATGGGATTCTGGTGATTACTGGGTGAGCACTTCCTTCTCTTCACCCCTTACCCTTCTTGAGTGGGTTGGCATAGGAAAATCATAGTTAAGTGCAATCACTTCTGGCAGGCTGTTTCCTTTTTAAAAGACATTAATAACAAATTATATAGAACTTTAGAATGAGTTACACAGGCTGTTTGTGTAACAAAGGAAAAACTACCCTAAATGCATGAAATTGCCCACACAAATAAACTAATGCACTTCAGTGTAGGCAATATACCCTCAGGTAAAAATTGACCAAATGGTTCCTTGGTCCTTGGTTATCATCCACCTGCCTGTGTGCTTACTGCCATTTGATGTTTTCTTTGTTTTTCTGACCACCTAAACATGTTCTTTACATAAACACATCACAGATCAGATGTGGTACCTGCATAAAACTTACTTCTCTTTGTTAAAAGTGTTTGTTTGCAACACAACCAAGTGTATACCTTAAGTTTATATTTTAATAATAAAAAGTTATGTAAATAACTAACTCATGCAAAAGTGCAGACACACCTCATTATTTATGAAGAACATTTTCTTACCAAGAAAGAATGTCAAACTAGGGGCCATGCCACTTTAAAACTGACCTGGTACACATATATGTGTTGAACCTTGGTGCTAAAACACTCAAATCCTAACATGGGGGGCATATTTTCAATTATATTAGAACTGGAATTCTATAGTAGAAAAGTTTGCTTATCAGACAGGAGACAAGGCAATTTTAGTGAATAGTTTAAATGTGATGGCATTATGATTTGGACATAATCAAATTATTAGCCATTAATTTCCTAAAAATAAGTCAGGGAAGTGAAAGGGGTGAGGCCTTTGTTCAAAATAGTTCTTAGAGAGAGGCAAAATGTGGTAGGTTCAAGCCAGCAGTCCCCATGCACAATGCAACCCTACTCCAGTGGTTTGGGTAACAATGAAGTCAAGTTTCCTTTGGCATCCATTCTACTTTTCCTGGGGTAGCTGCTGTCACAGCTGTCCTTGGTCATGCATGTTCCTTCAGTCAGCTTCCCTTGATCTCTGTTCTCCACACCCCAAATATATTTGGAAAACTTCATCTCATTCTCAGATGTCATTAATCTGTTCCCTTCATTTATTTTTATTAGCCAAGATTTACAACACTTTCTGTAACATTCTGAAGGACTTTCGAGAAACAACAACAAAACAAAATAAAACAAAACCACTATAAACTTAGAAGATAGATTTTTTTTTTTCTTGGAAATCCCTAGAGTCCCTCATATACAATAGAGGACAGCTTGCTGCAACAGACGAACGCATATCTACTACCTTCTACTAGAGTGAACTAACAATACTGTTTCCCCACTATCCTTTTCCCTCCTTTGGCAAGCAGGCTTTGAGAACATCGGCCAATGAAAACCTATGATGAGCATGTACCATATAGGCCAAGCATGAGGTTGGAGGTCCTTTGAGAGTGCAGTGTCACCCCAGGTCCCACTGGGTGTGAGGGCTGACTCAAAGAGCCCAAACTTTCCTGCTTTCCTCCAAGGGAAGTGATAGGGAGAAAGCAAAGCTCATATCTTCCTGCCAAAACCACCGCCAGCACTGCCTGCCTAGATGTGGAGGATCCCTTGAAATGTCTTGGCAAGAAGCAGTTCTGGTGTGTTGGCCAAGGTGCTTAAGCCAGGAGGGCACCTGTGCCAATGAAGTGCCCCTTCTCACTGCCCTTAATGACACTGTGCTCATTCATTGTGACAAGATCTCACCAGGATTTCAATTGTATGATAATCTTGGAGAAAGGTGTGTGTGTGTGTGTGTGTGTGCACGTGTGTGTGTGTGTGTGTGCACGTGTGCGCGCATGTGTGTGCATGTGTGCGCCTGTGTGCTTGTGCACAGAAGGACAGCAAGGATACATTTTATTTATGGAAATTCCATTGCTACAGAAACATTATGAGAATCCACTCAAAAGCAAAACACAAATGAAAAGTCACGCTGTTGAATCTAGTTGGATGCCATCACTGCAAACATTCTGTCATTTTATTATTAATATTCCCTGAAATGAATTAACTGCAAAGCAACCTAACTATAAAGCAAATGACAGAATAACAAAGTCACAACCCCTAGCAATCCTTTAAATCAATGGTTCACAACCTTCCCAATGCTGTGACCCTTTAACACAGTTCCTCATGCTGTGGCAACCCCCAACCATAAAATTATTTTTGTTGTTACTTCATAACTGCCATTTTGCTACTGCTATGAATCCAAATGTAACTATCTGCGTTTTCCAATGGTCTTAGGTGACCCCTGTGGGAGAGTCATTCAACAACCACCAAAGAAGTGGCCACTCAAAGTTTAAGAAACACTGCTTTAAAAGCAAAAAGTACTGTCTTGTGTGTGTGTGTGTGTGTGTGTGTGTGTGTGTGTGTGTGTGTGTGTGTCTTATTTCTTAATAGCTCCACTTACTTTTCAGAATGGCCCTTACTTTTCAGTTTGCCTGTTCTTCCCTAAAAATATGCACACTGATACCAAAACCACAGACTGGCACTGTCAAGGGATTGGCTAACAATTGACTTGTCTCTGGTAGCTGCAGATGGCAGCCAGTGGTGAGGGGAGGGAAAGAGAAGGCAGCCTGGCCTCCAGTTCTTTTCACACCCCAGGCTTTCCCCAACCCCCACCCTCTGGGCCTCTGATGCTCTGGTCTCTTTGCCAGGCAATTTGCTTCCGCTCTGTTCAACTTCCCGACCTCTGGCTTTAGAGAAGGCTTCTGGCTGTGGGAACTGGCTCTGACCAGCTTTGGCTCCCTCCTCTTCAGTGACTGGCAAAAGCAACACTTTCTCTTTGACACTCTTAAAAAGGGCTGTTTAATCCCTAATAGTATTTACTGGCAAAAAAGGAAAATGAAACCCACAGCGAGGAGGGTTCTGGTCCAACGAAGTCAAGCCAAGAGCTTGGTAGAGGCCCACTCTTGCTGGAAGGCTGCTTCCTACTGTTTTCCGTTTCCTCCACAGTGGATGTGCGCTCCCAGCTTGTTACTTCTATCCCATAGTGTGACACCTACTGGAATTTATGAATATCTGGAGATGCATGGCCATGATTTGGGCATCTGATGTTCGTTGCTTGCCCCAGGGACTTCCCGCGGAAATCACCCAACTTAGAAGGCATTCAACGAGGAAGTAACCCGTGGAGCATTCTGTAGGGAGAACCCCACGAAACCGCTTCAAAAAACACCAGAAGCCACCGCCACCGGCTACTTAATAACCCACCTTCCCTCCATCCTGTCTCCCCAGCTCTTTCTGCAGCAGTATAAAGTGGCTTGTGGGGTTTCAGCCTGTGGGGGGAGAGCTGTGTGAACTGTCAGTGTTTCAGGGCTAGATAGAAGGTGGGGGTGCAGCGTTAGTTGGGTTGAGGAGCTCACTCTATATCTTTTCCAGTTCCCATAGAGATGTGAGGGGCGCACAGACTTGGAGATCTACAGGTTCCATCCATGTAGAGCTCCACTATCAAGCCTGCATCCCCCCCCCATCCCGCAACCTCCCCCCCCCCAGGTCCTGGTCACCCCTGTCACCTTGAGCCAGCATGTGTGCATTTCTTTCTCCTCCACCACCCTCCTTGGAACGTGGGCACATCCTCTCCCACGCAGCTGCTCATCTAAGCGTCCCATGTCCCTAAAGTCCTCAAATGCGTCTCTGGACCTTAATTCTATAGTGACACTGCCTGGTGGAGGTGGCTCCTGGGTCGCTCTAGGAGGCGGCTGGAGAGAGAGTGCGGGGGTGGAGGACACACTAGCTCCCCAGCTGGGGCTCCCAGGGCTGGAGGGAGGCCTGCCTGGGGTCCCTTGGCAAGCCCCGCAGTGGCGCGAGGGACGCGCGGCACTCACCCGCTGCTGCTGCCTGCTGCTGACGGCCACCGCGGCGGCAGATGCGGCACTGTGCCGGAGCTCGGCCGCCTGCCCGGGTCTCAGCAGGCTCCGGGTGAACCTGCGGGTCCGCTCACCGGCCATGGCGGGCCGCGCTGCTCGCGCCTCGGCCCCGGAGCGAGTGTGTCCCGCCGCTCCTCCGGTCGCGCCAGCCTGCTCTACCCACCCGCCGTTCAGGAAGCGGAACTCGGAGTCTTTCCCCCCCTTTTCCCCGCTCAACTCACAAGAGGCGGGTTTTTCTCGCGCGCACCCCCACTCTGCCCACCCCCTCTGCTCCCGCTCGAGCTCCGCTGCGACTTTGCAAACTCTGCCCAGCTCCGGCCGCGCGCGGCCAACTCAGCCCAGCTAAGGCGCATCTGCAGAGGGAGCCCCAGGGCGCGCGCGGGGTGGCTCCACCCTCGCCGCCCACCCGGGACTGGGTACTGAACCTGGGATGTGGCCGCTGACTCCGAATAGGACCTCCCCACCCCCCTGCTCTCAATTCTGATGCTCTAGGAGGTCTGGGGATCTGGTATTTTGAGGCTCAGACCTGCATTCTGAGGCTAGAAAGTGGCCAAGGATAGAACTCAAGTCCCCCACGCACCTTTGGGGGTGCCTTAGAGGTTTATTAGGGATCTGTCTGGTGGCTGAGAACCTTCCTTGGGATAGTCTGTATGAATTCACGCCTGCCATTAGTGTTCCTAAACTGCTTTCTTATTCTATACCAGCTATACAGCTCTGGAAAATGAGACTGGAGAGGGTGATTTACCAAGAGCCTCGTAACTTTGCATACTAATTTGAATAATCTAGTGTATGTATATCTGAGTAATGTAAGGGATTTCAGGATGACATCAGGATGAGTAAGTAAGAACTGCCTTGTCAGGTTAATGGGTAGTGTGAGTCTGGCATGGTGGGTGGCTTTTAGTTCATTTTCCTGTCAGTTTACTAAATGTCTGCTTACCCTGACACAAACTATCGGATTAAAGTGTTCCGTATATCTGATGTGGAGTCACATGCAGGGTGGTGGCTTTCTGCCCAGTGTGGGTGGGAGAGCTGTTGGGACACTGGATTTCTAAATGTTTCTTTCTGTTCTTGTTTATTTTGTGGATCTGTGGAAACATTGTTTTAGCTTGAGATGTGGCTCATGCTTGTGATAAACTCAGTAAGCCGACAGGCTCCCCTTGAGTAAAACTGGGCTACACACAGTGTGCCTGTCTTAATGTTTGACAAACTGTTCATAACCATTTCCCCAAGTTCCAGAATACTGCCTGGCTGGAGTACAGTAGGGACTGAATAACTCATGATTATGAATGACTCTCAAAGGCTCAGGAAGCCTGGTGCAGTCAGACTTGAGTGCTGAAGCAGGGCACTGACAAGGATAAGAGAAAAGTGTTCTGGAAGCAAAATCTGTAGAAACAGACCATGCATCATTGTGTGTCTTCAGCACGACAACAATTCAGGTTTGAACTTATAACTTATTTTGCTCTTTTGAAATACTATGGCCAAAAACAACTTGAGGAGGAAAGAATTTATTTTGCTAATACTTCCAGGTCACTGTTGCCCATGGAAGTTAGGGCAGAATGCAAAGCAGAAACCTGGAAGCAGGACTCTAGATCACAAACGGCAGAGGAGTGCTGCTTATTAGTTAGCTCCTTTATCTTATACAGACAAGGCCTATCTACTTAGGAACAGTGCTGCCCATACTGGGCTGGGCCCTCCAACGTCAATCAATCTCTCACAGATATGGCCACAGGCCAGTCTGATAGGATGTGTTCAACTGAGGTTAGCGTCTTTCCAGGTGACTTCCGGTTTTGTCTAGTTGAATACAAGAATTAAGCAGGACAATAAACACACTGGATAGCACATGCAACCCAGACTTCAACTGCATAATACGTCAGAAAATCAGGTGTTTTCACTGTTGGTACTAATTTTGCCCTCTCCAGCTTGGGAGGCCACAGCCACCATCTACTGGTGTGGAAGGATTTGTGAATGAATGTCTACTTGCTCCACCCATGTTCCTATGATGTTATGAACCAACTGACAAGAAAGATGGATGCAGCTATGACAGCAGATATCATGCAGTGTGCACTACAAGTAGTGTGTATCACGAAAGCATAGCATCGGACATCTCACCTTCAGATTTTGTTGATAATGTCCCACTTGAGTCTCTCAGGCCTCAGTCATGTAGGCTTTAGTGATGGTGCCTTCTGGATCCCTGGGACAGGAAGCATAGAGAATTATCCCTCAGCACGTGCATACATACACCTTGTGGTGAAGACACAGCCATTCTTTGCTGTGGAAGCCTGCTTCAGGGTACTGACCGAGGTCCTCAGAGCCTTGCTGGTTCACCATTTCTCCATCTTCTGAAAAGATTTGGCTACGATGCTTTGTAAAGGCAAATAAGTTTTGGCTCATATTTTTGTTTTGAATTTTCCCGTCCTTATTTTTCTGAAAAGAACGAAAAGGCACCCCACTTTGCTGCATTCTGCTTTCTATGTCCTAACCTTTTTTCCTTTTACTAATTTATTATTATTTTATCTTCTTTTACTAATTTATTTTCTTCTTTTACTAAATTATTATTATTATCTAGTGAGACCAGAATATGGTATCAGATGCACTGGAACTGGAGTTACAGATGGTTGTAAGATGCCACATGAGTAATAAGAAACAAACCTCTGTCCTTTGGAAAAGGAGTCAGTTCTTTCAATGGGTAAGCCATCTTTCTAGTCCCCCCACTCCTTTTTTTTTATTTTAAAAGATATCATTGTAGGAACACAATCATTACACTCTCATGTCTCTAAAATAAGTGAATTTTTAAAGACTTAAGATACTCATTGTGATGGTAGACCTTGATTGTCAGCTTGATTGGATTTGGGATCACCATGGAAACACATCTCTAGGCTTGTCTGTGAGGAGTGAGAAGTACTGGCTTCATGCCTCAGGGTCTCAGACTGAATGGAAATGACAAAACAAGCCGGGCATAGGCATCCATCTCTCTTGGATGGCAGGGCTAATGTGACTAGCTGCCATGACTCTACCATGGCTCCCCAGTGGTAATAGATGATGGCCTTGAAATGTTAGCCAAAGTCAATTATTTCTTTAGCGAATTTTGTCTGGGCATTTTGTCACACCGAGAGGATAGGTAATGAACAGACCCTAGAACAGTGACAAAAAGTACATGGCGTATAGTTAAACTCCCTGTGAACAAACCCCAGCTTCACTATACAGATGACTACATGGGTTGCAATCACATACTGTCAAGTCGTAATTCTTTTCTTCACTTGAGCTGGTATAGATCAAGTGCTTCCGCAAGAAAGAAGTGACACTACACAGTAGCCACTCATGCTGTCCCAGTGGCAGAGAGCTCACTGAATCTGCCCTGGCCCTTGCCCATTAGCCATATACCAAGGCAAAATATCTAAGATTAATAGCTGTTTTTTTTTTTCTCTTATCATATAATCCTCTAAACTATAACAAACACCCATGACCCACAAAATAACCAAAGACCATCCACACCCCCTTTCCTCTTGGGAATGTGGGTGCAGTTCTCTCCATGCCACTTCCTGCTGGCTGTGGGCCAAGAGATCCCCAGGGGTCCCTGAGAAAAAATCCGAAGTAATGACCAAGTCCTGGGAAGACCAGTTATAATCTTGGTTGATAGATATCACCTGTCAAGATTCAGGTGGTCTTCCTTGATCAAACCAGAAGCAAATCAACCAGGAATGAATCCACAGCCTCTTGTTTCCTGTGGAAACAAAAGCAAAACTACTTCTCTAAGGTCTTTTTGATTTCCATTCGACACAAACACTTTTCTTTTTGAAAGCTAAGGCACTCTTTCTAAAATATGTGAGCTGGTTTATTTCTATAGTCCCTCTTTCAATTCCAGGTTTCTTTTGTTAGCAATCAAAAAATTCAAAATCAAAACAATAGCATAAAGGGCCCAGACTCTCCGTGTTTTTCCCATCTCTACTTGGCTTATTCTTTTTTATTACTTTTACTCTTTTTAAAGACTTTATTTTATTATTTTTAAACTACTTATTTCTTTCTATGACTGCCCATACCCCTTT
This sequence comes from Cricetiscus sungorus, assembly GCA_030556225.1. Classification (NCBI taxonomy): domain Eukaryota; kingdom Metazoa; phylum Chordata; class Mammalia; order Rodentia; family Cricetidae; genus Cricetiscus; species Cricetiscus sungorus. The sequence continues at coordinate 26,257,451 of JANBXA010000328.1, read as the reverse complement.
TCTTTCTTAGGCCTACATATATTGTAAAACACACAGGAACCTATTTAGAGGGGTCTTGTTTGTTTGTTGTTTGTTTGCTCTTCGTTTTTTTTTTCCAATCTGGACCTCTTCTACTTTGAATCTCTAGTCTTTTTTTGACCACAGGAGCAAACTTCAGACTGTTAAGCTACACCTGGGTCCTCCTGTGGTTGGCTCGCTCACCCTTTGGTGGGGTCGGGAAAGCTAAGCCTGGAGCTCACAGCCTGGTCAGAGGTTTGTGACCAAAAGCTGCAGTTACCTTTCTAGCTAGAGAAGCCCATACCTGCATTGCTGCAAGCAGTATTTACTTAGCTTGCCATATCTAGCTTGTATTTTGTGCTGCTGGCTGTGGAAGAAACACCGGAACAGACTCACTCTCACAGTCCAAGGAAGCACACTGAGCCAAGTTTCAGTCTATCAAAAGTAACCCAACAAGTTCACTTTTAGTGCAGCCTCCTAGCCATGTAAGATACCCATCCCAGTTAGAAGGAGAGGATCACAGGGCTGCGCATCCATTCTCCTACATCAGCCCCCCCTGTTTACCATGGAAATTCTCCAAAACACACCCCTGTTGCCCACAGCAGCTTTGTGTCCTCACAGATCAGCCCTGGGACTCAAATTAATCCATCCTGGTGACCATATAGTTCTCTTTCGGTGGTATTTCTCCAGAGAAATCTTATAGCCGCCCAACTCCTGTTGTTCTGCCATTTAATCGAATTGAAGTTTTTCCCAGGGACCCCCCCCCTTCCCTACTGTTGGTATTATGGGATAATATACACCTGCACAGGGTTGGTTTTTAGTTGTTTAGGGTTGGATATGGAAGGTGATGTTCAGAGTCGGGTATCTCTTTTAGATAAGTTGAAGGTATGGATGGGAAAGGTGTGGTTAGGATGGGATATGGGTAGATTTACATAATTTCTAGTGTACTAACTTTAGCAACTGTTAGCCATAGATAAATTTCTTGATCCTTAATAACTTAAATTGTTAGATTCTTGTATGTTGACTGTTTATGGTCTTCTATTTATGATGTTTTGTACACAAATATAAAACTATCTTGATGGATATACATTCTGTATATTGACACAAATTAGGATCTTTTATCATATTGCACTTTACAGTTAAACCTCTAGTCAAGACATTTCAGCTCTAGCTCTGTCAGTGATACATACACACACACACACACACACACACACACACACATATACATTTTTTTGAAGTCTTTGTCTTTGCTAAATTATTTTGGGAAGCTTTAGCCATTGTACAATTAGGTCCCCAAGAATTACAGACATTTTCACTCACATTTCTTATGCCTATGAGATTAGTCAGATGTAAATTTTGATCTTCAAACAATTCATAGACCTGCAGAATATGGCATTTAAATGTCTTAATATTAGTACTCTGTTGACACGAGACACATTTGCTCTTGACAGCACCAAGCTATTCCAGAGAATATGTTGGTCATGGATGTCACTCCTTCTGAAGTCCATTCTCTCCTTGGCTAATGGACTCTTGGGCAAAGAACTGCCCCCACCTTGACCACTGACTTCATACATGCAGTCTTAAGTGTGTTTGTTCTTACATTTCGTTCTCCTGGAGCACACTTGTTATTTGCTGTCTTTGTATATGGTTTTGTATCAAGCCTAAATCTTTTGTATAGACTAAAAGGGGAAATGTAGTGAGATATGCACTCTGCCCGAATCTGTTGCACTGACCACGCCCACTTGGGTGTGGCCACTGGTGTGACATGATGGGGGCGGGGTTGGTGGTTGCTGGTGTGGAGGCTTGGTCTGGAGTCCCAAACCCAAGTTCACTCTGGTCAGGTCTTAGAGAGCAGCTTGGGCATGGATCTTTGGAGCAGGAACTTATGGGTCATCGGTTTCTCATGTAAGTGACTTCTCCCAGAATATAATACAATAACCCATATTATGACCTCTTCCCGTGTACCTTAATCTGTGCATCTATAGCTGGCTGAACAGGTACACCTCTTAAAGGATCTGTTTCTTTTTCTTTCTTAGGTTCTAGATAGATGTCTGAGTCCCACAGTGGTACACCATTTTGTTGCTCATCTTTTTTAATTGTTGCTGCCCTTTAAGCTAAGGCTGTCCTCTTCAGCAATTGCTACTACACCACCACCAGCAGCAATGGCTAGGCCTGAAAGAGAGAGAGCCTGAGGGAACAAAATTCCCTCAGGCTCTCGCTCTTTCAAAGCTACTAAGGAAACTTATTTAAATCTCTGTTCTGCTAAAGAACTCAAGATTCAAAGGTTGAGGTAGAATCCTGCTTCCCAGAGAATAACAAGCAGCTTGCCTCTTCAAGTCTCCCAAGAAGTCCTCCTGCTTTTTCTCACCCCTCCTTATAAACTCTTCTCCCCCTGGCTCCTCCCTACAACTTCCTGTCAGCTAGTTGCTGACCCAGCTTCCTGACTGCAGGCTAATTTTATTTAATCAACACACATCTTTGCTTCATTAAACAAATGTTTCAGAACAGAAACAAAAGTAACACACCTTAAAGTAATATTCTAAAACACACAGATTTTGGCCCAGTATAAGGAAGGAGAAAATGCTGAGAAATCAGTGGGATGTTTCTGTTCTTGCAAAGGAAACACAGGAGGAAACTCTGCATCTTCGATTTCTTAGGCAGTTTGATGAGTTGCTTATTCTCAATATTCATCATTTGTAAAGATGTATACCTTGATGCATAATAGAATTGTAATATAATCATTTATTTTACATTTAAAAGAGGAAAATAAAAATGAATCCATTTTTAAATATTTCTTTGAGAAATTCTCCTCCATATATGAGTGAGAACAGTATTCTTTCATGTTGCCAGGGACATTACTAATTTGGGTAGGAGAGCTTTCTGTCTCTTTCCATGGCTACAACAATTTTAATAATATCAGGGTTATTTGTTCTGTGCAGGTTGGATGGAATCCAGCTGCAGAGCCATCTGGTTTTAGTACCCTTTTTAAGTGGGAGAAATGTTATCAGTTTTAAATCTCTTCTATGGTAGTTGGTCTACATGCAAGATTTCTGCATATCATAATAATTTGTATTTTACTAAGAATAGCACTTACCTTTCCATAATCCAGAAACACTTGCCTTAGCACATCAAGTAGCATAAATCCTGTGTGTGTGTGTGTTTAAACATGTTTAAAACAAGCCTTAAGTATAAAAATGCAAAAATATTATAGGCATGTAAAGTATGTTTTGAACTTTAATCTCTTACTTGGTAAGAACTTATCTTTGACATGTAAGATCTTCTCCATATGCAGCAACAATATGACTTAACAGAGTGATCTTGGAAATCCCATACGCCATTTCTCACAGGTTGTGATCAAATGCTTTCTCATCATAGCTGCTTTGGTCCATCTAGTATTTTATCATAGATGCTGAGTAGATTTGTCTGTCTTTGTTTCTTATTTTCTAAATGGAAAGTCATCCCCCTCATCTTATGATAATGATATAGGCTCATTAAGAGAACAAGCTACTTGTCCCATCCCTATTATCTGTTTTTGACATTTTATTTTTTCCTTTTTATCTAAAAGCTTTAAAGAAATCTTTTATTAGTAGGTGATTATCACACATTTCTGTTTCCTAGCCTGGGGCATTTTACTTCCTCTCTTCATGACTCGGTTTCCAATGGTATTATCTAGTCTTTAGTTTCTTTAAGGAATTGGTTTTAGACTTATAAGTTTAACTTTACTTTTTATTTAGTTATTAATAAGCTGAGTCATTTTGTCTTAATTTTTGAGAGTCTTTTAATCAATTACATTTTCCTTATAGAAAATGTGCAATATATTATTTTAAATCAGCAAGTTGGCTTAGGAGAAAGCTCAGTGGAATTTGAGCATTTGGATAAAAGTTTGTATTTTCAGATCCTGTCTAGATGCTGGCTGGGGTGTTATCCACCTGAAATTCCAGTATGGAAAGAAGGAAGAGACAGGATTCCCAGCACAATCTTGACAGCCAGAATAGACCACTAGATGATCTCTGGTTTCATGGAGAGACCCTGTTTCAACAAATAAGGAGGAAGAACTATGGAAGATGGTTTCAGACATCAACCTTGGGCCTCTGCATGCATGAGCACACATTTTAAGTTCATTCCATTCCCATGTGTCCATACATGTGCAACAAAACACACACTCACACACACACACACACACACACACACACACAGAGAGAGAGAGAGAGAGAGAGAGAGAGAGAGAGGAAAAAGAAAGAAAAAAGCAAATGATGTAACTATACAAATTCTTACAAGATAAAAGTAAATAATCCAAAGAAATTTATTTACACACTTAAGCACACTCAAAATTTTACTCAGTTTGAAAGGTGATGGCAAAGTTTCTATAATTTAATTTCTAGCATAGATGGTTTATAACAAATTCTTTGTCAAGATACATGTGTATTTACATGTATGGGTAAGTTATTTACAACAGTGCACATTGCTAACCAGACATTATCATATTACAGATCATATTTATCAACATCAAGTGACATTTTCCAAAAGGTAGAGATAATGTATTTTCTCCTAATAGCCTTAGAAAGAAACACAATGTTCCTAACATATCAGATTAATGGTTAAATAACCAATTTTTAAAAACTTTATAACACAGAGCTGGAGAGATGGCTCATCAGTTAAGAGTAGTGACTGCTCTTCCAGAGTACCCGGGTTCAATTCCCAGCACCCACATGGCAGCTTACAACTGTCTGTAACTTTAGTTCCAGGGGACCTGATAGCTTCACATCAATGCTCATAAAATACACGTTAAATAAATTATTAAAAAAAGGTTTGCAAAGCCTCAGTGCCTTGGCTTTCTTAAATGGAAGGAGACAGGTGGAACAAATGTATTTCTGGTAGGTCTGGTTGACACTTTACATAAATTATTTTCAGGAATTTGTTCTTAGATTTAAAAACTGCATGTGATTGCAGTGGTTGCAGCCCATTTCTTAGCTTGTGGTGTTGGGTGGAGTGCTTGCATTTGCATGAACTTGTTTTCTGTTTCTTCCTGTGGTGGAATAGTGAACAGAAATTTCACAGCGTTGCTCAGGACTTAGTCTGTGAAAGGGAGGGGAGGTGCCAAAGGAGGGAAGGCTGTTGTAGAGCAGTCCCCCAAATGTCAGATGGAGTGTTCTTGGGGACGTTTATTCAAGCGAGACTAGTAGGCTTTGTTCTTCTACACAGGGCCACTAGCGTTTATTGATACAACTAGATTAGGGTTTTCAAGGCTTTTATCTTTTAGCAATTTCTCATGTGTGGGCTTAGAAATGTGCTCTGTTCTGACTAATCACGGGTATTGTCCCCTTTCTCCTTATCTTTGCTAAAAGGACAAAGAGAAGTTTAAAAAAAAAACCCAAACTATTTTTAAAGAAAATGTAAAAGCAATAGGAGAGTTACTATGAAAATTGCCTCAAAATTTCCAATAAAATTAGAGTATTTTTTGTGGTTTTTAAAAGAATCATCTCACTCATAAAACACCAAGCTTGTGTTAACAACAGACTTTTATGATCCTGCCACAAACAGGATTAAGTAGCTCTGATTACAACAGAGCTACTTAAAAACACTTGCACACAACTTCCAATGGACTATTCTGTAAAGGCATAATATTTTGTAACCCTTGTTTTCACTCACTTCAGCATTCACCTAACCGCTGTCGATTAGTTTGATGACATTTGTCCAAAAAGGCCTAGCCTGGTGGTTAGTGTGTGAATCTACTTAAGTTTTAGTTTTATTGTTGGGTATGAATTCTCTTTCTGGCTTCACACTCTGGACAGTTCCAGGTAGTGTGACAAATAGACACTCAACTCAGTTTTCTGGTAAGAACTTCTAGAGCTACGTTTGGGTGTTAGTGGGCAAAGTCTTATTGAGGCTGGAAGAGGGGGAAGGGGCATAGAATCACCTAAGCTATTTTTTCTTGTTGCTTCCGGGGTTTTGTGGTGGTTGGTTTTGATGGTTGGTGTTCTCCATAAAGAAAGAAAGAAATGGCAATCCAGAAGCAAAGGGCTGCACCTCAGCTCTGTTAACGACTGATTGACAGAGCTTTACCATCAAGCCAGAACATGCAAGGGAGGAAAGTCAAAGGAGACTGTTTGTATTGTAAAACCCAGCAGAGAAACACCTAGATCATGGAACCACCTACACACCGTGAACAGAAACAAGGAGACGTTTGTAATTTTTGTTATTCTGTGCTTCTCTTTTATTTTTCCCTCCCTCCTTCCCTCTATCCCCACTTCCTTCTTCCCTCCATTCCTTTATTCCTTCCTTCTTTTCTTTCACCCCCTGTCTTCTTGTTTCCCTCTCTTCCTCCTGCCCTCTCTCCTTTTCTCCTTCCCTACTTTCCTGTCTTTTTGTTGCTTCTCTTCATTTATTTTCTTTTTCTGTTCTTATTGGTCTGGCCCTCTGCATATGCCAAGACTTATGTTTTAGGGTGTCTTTTTCTTAAACCTTTAATTCTGTTAACTCTGCCTCCTACACTATCAGTAGACTGTATTTTGTACAGTGTAGTTTTGTTTTCACTTTTCCATTAATCACAGAAAGGTTTTTTTCCCTAAAATTCGCATGGAAGAACAAAAGATGTCAGTGATGTCAATAGTCAAGATGATCCTGAGAAGAAAGAACAATGCTGGAGGGATCACATTGCCTGGTCAAATAATACTTCCAAGGTATCATTATAAGATCAGCATGGCACTCACATAAGAGCCACATAGTTTAATGTACTAGACTAGGGCATCTTGCTATTGTAAGGATCCAGGCATTACGCTGGCCTGCCCCAGTCACCTGGCAGAATGCACTCAGGCAGTACTCTGGTCAGCCCAAGGTTCCATGAGTACTAGTCTGCACTAAGGTGTAAAGGACCCCTTTAAAAGACAGACCCCACTCACTTTCTCTTTTGCTTTCTCTTTTGCTCTTGGCTTTCTTTGCTCTCTTTTCATCTCCCCCCTCACTCCCTCCCTTGTTCTCTCCCTCCCTTCCTCTCCTCACCTCTCCTCTCCCTCCCTCCTCTCCTCTCCTCTCCTCTCCTCTCCTCTCCTCTCCTCTCCTCTCCTCTCCTCTCCTCTCCTCTCCTCTCCTCTCCTCTCCTCTCCTCTCCTCTCCTCTCCTCCTCTCCTCTCCTCTCCTCTCCTCCCCTCTCCTCTCCTCTCCTCATCTCCTCTCCTCTCCTCTCCTCCCCTCCTCTGTTCCTGGTATCTCTAGGTCTCTTTTCCCTCCCCCCTCATCCCCCTTTCTAAATAAACTCCTCATTCAAGCTCTGTCTGCCTGGCATGTTATTCGCTCCGCCTTGGTCACCCCCACCTGCTATGGAACCTGCTATGCTCTCCCACGTGGTCCCTTACCTTGGAACCCCCACGAAGGACACCCCCCCCCACTTTCTCCAGCTTTATCCTATAACTATAACAAAAGAACAACAGCTATAACTTATAGAATGTCAAAGCTGACAAAACAATGATGTCAAGAACACAAATTGGAAAAAAGATAGCCTTTTCAGCAAATACTCGAAGAAAGTTAGATATCAGCATGTAGACTACTAAAGCCAATACCATTGCTCACCCTGTGCAAAAATCCATTCAAAGTGGATCAAAGAACTTAATGAACACATGAAATTTTAAAACACCAGAGAACACTCTAACAACTTGCTACAAGAAAGGACTCCAATATGTCAGTAAATAAATATAGTTGTGTGGAATTAGGTTAAATTAGAAAGGTCTACATAAACCTGTTAATGGAGCAAATAGCCAACAAAATGGCATAAAAATATTTCTTAACCTTTAGTCTTACAGAGGACCAATATGCAGAATATATAAAGAACTTAAAATATTTACCAATAAACGAATGAGTACATCAATCAAGAGTTTAGCAAATGTTTCAATGAGACAATTCTTAAAGAAAGTGTTGCAATTGTTTTCACGATCTGTGATTGTCTTTAATTATCTTCTTATTGTTGATAACTTACAAACTATCTCCTTTATTTTAATCTTTCCATCTATAAGTTGGCAAAGAGTGCCACCACCAATCACACATATACAGAAGTTCCAGTTTTGTGTGTTTCTGAATGGGCTTTTAAGGACAATTCTGAATTACAACTTAGTCTTAGATCATTAAGAATTAAAAAGTAATGTCTAAGTTGCTGGTTTCTAAAAGTATTTTAACTTAGTAGATTAACTATAAAGAAATGCTAAATATTCTTTATTTGATATTATATTTTAATGTAATTATTTGAACTAAAGGAAACAAGGTTAGTTTATATAAGAGATAACTATACATCCACAATTATTTTGACAGTTTGTCAACTTACAGAACTCAAAAAGAAGGGATACACTCTAGCATATTTTATCAGGCTAATACAAATTTCATAATGCACCTCAAATTTTAGCATGAGAAAAAAAATCCATCTGACATGTGAGCACATATTTTTAAATTCCTGTGAAAACACAGGCAGATATAAAACAGCTGTGTCCAAATAGAGTTCTTGTTAAGATTACGAAGTTGGAAAAGTAATTGAAAACGATTTCACTTTGTGTCACAGAGTAAAGGAGGAAAAGATGTGGTCCACTCAGTGATGCATAGAAGTTAGTTGATGAAATTGCAGATATTATGTGTTTAAGATGTTTTGTGAACTAGAAAAAGGTGGGTTTCTTAAATTATTGAAAGTATATTTAAATAAATTTGAAAATTCATATAGCCATCACTTAATATCCTTTGTGGAACAATAAGGCAAATAGCATCACAGAGGAAACCTACAAGTATATTAAGGAAGGAACAGAGGCTGCCATTGCTGACGGGATATAATTGGGTAATGATAGATTCAATAGAATGTTCTATTTATTGAATTACTAAATATAATTAACAACAGAAATTAGAAAGATCAGAAACAAATCTATACATGAATCATCAGGAGCACAGAGGAAGAACTGATAACATTTGAAATAGCATAAAACACTAAAGCTCTCACAGTGAATCTAATAAAAATGTACGAGTTGTTGAGATGAAAAGTTTAAAAAAATGTATAATGGGATGTAAATATTTAGGACATACAACATTTATTGATTAGAAAAATCAGCATTTTAAAAGTGTCTCTTATCCACAAATTGAGTAACTTATTTATAGTTTCAAAGAACAGCATTTAATAACTTATTAAATCTAATGTCCCTAGTGAGCTTTGCTTTGTTTTGTGCCTGTGTTTTGTAGTTACTGTCCTGGTAGTGGGGCAATTCCAGCCTCATTCCTTGCTAGCATGAACTACCTTTTTCTTTAAGACCAACTGTAAAGGGCTAATTATTTGTATGCTTCCTAGGTTAGGGCAGATTTTTCAGTAGGTCATACTACAACCCCATATATTATCTGATATGTTGCGTGATTACCTGCATACGCTTGACATTGTTTACTATTTCTACAGCTTAGATCAAAGTTATCTCCCTGGCTTGGAATTTCCCCCTTGCTTATCTTACTTCTACTTATTATTTAAATTGCAAAACAAGCCACCTTTTCCTTTAATGCTTTCCCTGAGCATTCCAGTGCAGCAAATCTTGCCTTTATTATTATTTTTTAATCAAGGTAGGTGCCATTCCTATAGCTAAATGCGTGACCCACTCCTCACAGTGTTAATTTAATAAAAGGTTTTCTATGGCCTCCGGTAGGTTTATTACCTTTGTGGATTAAATAATGTCATTTCTCTATTTACACAGTATCCTTATGGACAATTTTGTGTATAGAGGGCACAAAATTAGAATAAGCTGTTGAAGTCTTTCTTCAAGGGTGGCGTCTCTCTAGGGTTTACATGCCTTTTCGTGCATGAGACTTAGAACATTATGAGAAGTTTTTCAGGAAAATCCCAGCAAGTGCCAGGAGAGTTCATGAAACAGAATTAATCCCTTCTCTTCTTCTTAGCTGGCAAAATAGGATGGGAGTCTTGGCTGGTTGCTTCGTCGGAGATGCAAAAAGCTCAGATAATCGCTAAGGAAAAGGAAGGAGCTGACGTGTATGAAGTGGAACCTGCATATTCTGGGTGAGGAACTTGGATGGAATTACAATCGAGGCCATAGCGAAGGGGTGAAGCATCTCATGAGTCGCTTCATTAATGGTCTGAATAGATAGATAGCAAGGTATGTCAAGGTACTTCATTCGGGAAGAGGATGAAAACCCAGGTGCATATGTACAGGGAGCTTTTAGAAAACAAAGCAGTGGAGGCAAAGGCTTTGATAGTCACGTGGTCCATTCCTCAATCAGTCCCAGACACCAGGAGGAAAATATTAAATTATAAAAGTTCAGGACTGGGCACATGGGATTCCAATGGCCGTTCAGGTTAACGAGGTCTTTAAAGTTCTAACATTAGAGACGGCAATTTAGTTTAGCCTTCTCAAGGTGACCTTAGTAGACCTTAACCCCCAAAGTCTGGAAGCTTTTAGAGTAGCCCGTGGGGTCCAATCAGTGTGCCTCTGCCTCAAAGAGCATATCCTGGTTATGTCTCGGGATGATCAAATGGCACCATAAGTAGCTCTACAGAATCATGTGATTCAGTGTCCAAACAGTGACACAATCGCAGACTTAAGCCACACTGCAGAAACTTCAGGTTTGTTACAGCAGGTCTCCCCGCTGGCCTCCTGGTCCTGCCGCCACGTGGGCCCACAGCCGTGCCAGCCCCAAATAACACTCAGAGACTCTGTATTTGATACAATCCTGTTGGCCAATTACCATTATTGTTTATGGGCTAGCTCTGTCTTAATTATTAACCCATTTCTACTTATCTCAGTATTTCCACGTGGTCATCTTATCGGGGAGCCGCGCGGTAGGCGTCCTGCTCCTTCCCGGGCTACATCTTGACTCCACCTACTACTTCCTCTTCTTCCTCCTAGTCTCCTAGCCCCACCTATCTAGTTTTCTATTGGCCACAGGGCTTTATTAACAGTATGAGAAACATATATACAGAATCACATCTCCCATCATCTCCTCTTTTCTGTCTAAAGTAAAAGAAGGGGTTTAACCTTAACATAGCAAAATATACCATACAACAGTTATCAAATAAGAATCACAGCTAACAATATTTAGTCCATTAACATTTTGTAAGACTTAAAGCAAATATCATCTATCCTATCTTTATGAGTCTAAAGTCCTATATGTAACTTATCTTTAATCCTAACTAAGGAAAACTATAACCATAACTACCTGTCTTCAATTCCATCAAAGACCACAGAAGGATAATATATAAACTCTAGAAATGACAGAGACAATTCATTGCCTGGTCAGTCACCCGAAGTTCTTCTGTAATGTTCCATCTTCAGCCCATAGGCCATAGTGTATCTCCAGACTCCTCAGCAAAGCAGGAAACTTTAAACTGTCCACCTGTATTGACAGTTTGTCAGTCATTTTTCTCTGTGTCCTGCAAACTGGCTGTTTGGCAGCCTCTTCCATGAAGCAGGAACCCTGTAGCAATGTCTATCTTGCATCAGCAGTTACCTCTTTGTGGGTCCTGCATGTCCAGTTTCTACAACATAAAGTCAAACAGTTCAGAAGAGCAGTACCTTGCCCAAATGGCTAGTCTTGCCATATTAGAAGCAAACTCCATAATGTGTTTCTTCGATGTCCATCTTCCTTTCTTCTGTAGGTGGTGTTACCAGGAGCAGTTGTGCCTCATTGTCAAGAAAAACCCTAAACCATTTTAAATGCCATATTCTGTAGGTCTTTGAAATGTTTGAAGAATGCCTATCCATCTCAAATACATCTCTATATATCTAGAAATCCTAATTAACTTAACTCCAAGTTTTGACTAACATAAGTAACTCTCTATAATCTGTACTAAATTATACATTACATTTTCCAATGAGCTATAAAAACACAATACCTAAACAAGAGGAGAAATATACATATCATAAAATTGACCTTAAATTGTATCAATAAAAGAAAATCCATTCCAAAGCAAAGTATTCATATCTATACCTTAATTCCCTTTTTTACCTTTACAAGGATTGCTTGCGTCATTAACCATTTATAACCAAGCCCATATAAATGAAAACAAACATTTATAAACAATATTTGGGAATTTGGGCGTCGTTCTTTCCAAACTACTTCCTGCTGGTATAGGGCGCTGTCATGGGGTTCCAAAGAAGACACAGAAATCTTGGCAGTAGTCTGCAAGGCTTTGTCTCAACTGCTTTGAATGTTGGATCACCTGGGGAGCTGTTTCAGGAGGTCTGGCTTGATCAAACCATATAAGTCTGTAAAGAATCTGTAGCTTTTCATTTTCTGTGGAAACAAAAATAGAAATCCTTTTCCCCAGTAACTTGTCCTTATGCTTAAATTTTGGAGTCAAAGCATTTTTAAAATATATAAATTGAATTAATCCAGCAGTATTTCTTTTATCAGCAGTTGTTATTTTCTCAGCAATCAAATAATTTAAAGACAACAGAAGCGCGTATAATATCCAAAATATCTCTGTGTTTCCCATCTTTACGTGGCTTTTTTATTACTCTATTTATTCTACTTCTATTTTTACATATTTTGAGACAGGGTTTCTCTGTGTAACTTTTATCTGTCCTGGAATTCACTCCATACCAGGTTTACTTTGAAATCACAGAGATCTGCTTGCCTCTGTCGGCCGAGTACTAGGATTAATTCTACTTCCTTTTTTCTTTTTTAAACCATTGTATCCGTTTCTTTTTCTCTCCCAAGCCAGCGTATTTTTTAAAACATAGTGTAAACCTTCATTGCAGCTCTTGTACACACCAATAAATTGTTAGCAGAGCTCTTTAAAAGCAAGGCGCCTTTTTTGCCACTTGTGCTAATTGGAAACCTCCCTTAAAGGAGCCGCGCAAATCTCTGTCTACAGCAAAACAAATCCAACCGAGAAAATGTTGCTACTAAGAAGTCTTGCTAGTCTCTGTTCCTTTGTTTCTAAAACATTTCTTAAGCTCTTATTAGTTTTAAGTGAAAGTTCTTATAGCCACGTTGGGTGCCATTTGTAGCGTGTATGTTTCCGCCAGCCCGCCAGCCCGCCAGTCTGGGCCCACCTATTATTCTCTCTTCATAGTTAGATAGATTAGGTACTAGGCTTAAGCTTTCTAGCTTAGGATAACTCTATTGTAAACTGCGTTATGTCTTCATCCTAGGACTAGATATGTAGGTCGTTTTGTTCTCAATTTTCCTTTTCTTAGAGCACACTTTTTATTCACTGTTTTGTATATTTTTGTATCAAACCCAAATCTTTTCTTTAGACTAAAAGGGGAATTGTAGCGAGATATTCACCTTGTCTGCACCTGTGGCTTAGGCCATGCCCATTGGGGCGGAGACAGGGCCGGATGGGAGCAGAGAGAAAAGGTTGGGAGAGGGTCGGGCCGCCCCTTTTGGGTGGTGGACGCTGGAAGGCTCAGGATCTGCTGGAACCCGCCGCGTGCATCTGCCTATGTTGTGAGTTATTTCTCCCTTAATAAACTTCTGTTCGGCCTAATTGTTTATCCTGATTCTTATTAAATCACAATACAGGTTCCTTCAATTAGCAGCAAAAACAAACAAACAGAATTGTTCTGTGATATCCAGCTGATAACTCCTTTCTGATGCCGCTTGTAGGGTCTTTATCAAAGCAACATACTCAATAGACAGTGGAAGGAACAGTAGATGTGGGGGGCGGTTAAAATGCTTCATTTTTTTTCCCTTTGTGTGGATGACAGGGATAGCATTTTGCATTTCTTCTTTATGTCACATAATATTCTACCCCACAGTTAGGAAGGTGCCTGTTGACCAAGTGTCTTATTAGCTTCAGGTGGAGGTACTTCCAGCCCAGGGCATCATTTGTTAGTCCATTTAGACAAGGGGTGGATGCCTTTCTCACAGCTCTTGAGGAGCCGTTAACTCGACAAGCTTCAGTTTGGAGTACTGCAGCTCTATAATGCACTGTCAATCCCATTCCTCTCTGGATTAGACTAGACCCAAACTGAGGATCACATATCTTTGAAAGGATGAGATATAAGAATAAAAAATAAGCCCTTCAGGAAGTTCACTGATATTTTATAAACAGTTATTATTGCCTACACCTATTTTAAGGTTTTAAATTGCTTTTGTTGTACCTCACACAAGTATCCCCATTTTTCTATACTTCATTCAATTAGATGGGTTTTACTTTTATTTTCAGAATTGTTAGAGAAAGAGAAACTAGTGGGTCAAGGCAAAATTGATATTTGGTATATTAGCTACCTACTGTTTTATAACAAATTACTCCTCGAAGAGACTAAATAACACATTTATTATGAGAAGGGATCTGTGTGTCAATGATCCAGCTTTAGATTGTTGTATGTCCCAGATTCTGGGCCTCTGACAGCACTCCACTAGGGTCTTGCTAAGCACTGAGAACTAAATTCAAGCTCGTGGTTGCTGGAACTGTTTCTAAGCTCTGAGGTATTGGTAGGATCTAGTTCCATGAAGGGTATTCAGTGAATGGCATCAGTTCCATGATCATTACTGGTTGAAAACCACCCTAAGTTCCTCGTTCCTTGACTCACGAACTCTTCATAGCTTTTGTTTATTTATAAAGACTGTTCCAGAGAGACAGAGAATCTGCTGTCAAGGTAGAACTCTCTAGTTATAGTTGCCTTGCCTCATTATACCTAAATATCTGACTAAGGCTGCTTATAAAATAAAAAATAAACTTGTTTTGGCTTATAGTTCTAGAGAGTAAAGTCCATGGTGGGCAGTCTTATATGATTGGAACTCTACCAAAACTTACGTATTAAGGAAGATTTCAAAGTAAATGTTAACATCTCAAGCCAGAAAGAGGAAAGTGAGAATTCGTTACATAGATAGATAATAGATAATCTCTATCTCTATCTCTATCTATATTTATATCTATATATCTATATCTGTCTCCAAATATCTCCAAGTATCTCCCAATGATATAAGACCTCTCATATCATTGATATTAGGCCCACATATCTCCCAGTAGCAGAACTCTAGTGTACCTTTGGGGAACTCACTTTTAAACTTTAGGGCTAATTTGTGTTGCATACTCTTGGGGACAACATGTCACAGTCTTCAGTATTTGATTAAAAGCAATCACTGAGCAGCTGAAAATCCAGAAGAAATGATTACATAGGGATGTCAGCTTGCCTCCTTTTGAACAAATTTAATGTGTGGAAGTTTTTAAAGCACTCCTAAACAACAGTAGCTGATATGGAGGCTCTGGTTCAATTTTAGAGCAGACATTTAATTAGATCAAATACTAGGTAAGAAAATCAAGCTCAGAGAGTTTTGTTTTGTACTTTTTTTTCAGGGGTACCTTTAAAATTCTTTAATGGGAAAGAAATTGGGAACAGGCAGCGGTGAACGCTGTCCTGCAACCCTGCCAGGGGAGTTGGCTTGCCAGTTGTCTCTCTTCACCCTCCACAGCTGCAGAACAGCTGGACTCTGAAGCATGGCATGTGTGTGTGTGTGTGTATGTGTGTGTGTGTGTGTGTGTGTGTGTGTGTATGTGTGTATCCCTTCTTGACCCTCTCTTTGCCACTCACACTTTCTTAGCTTCTCCTGCCCATCTCTCTCATAGATGAGGAGGCTAAATTTTATATTTCTTGGCACAACCGCCGGAATTATCTGAAACCAAGACACTGGAAATTTATCCTGCTCTTGGAATCTGTGTTCCTTAGTAACAGTTAATTTGCCCTAAAGATTTTTGTGTGTGTGTGTGGAAAAAATATGGCTTAGCAGTTATGATCAGGAATGAGCTCAGAGAAACAGACTAGCAATGTTACAAGTGTGCCATAGAATACAGCATAAAATTTATTCCTTGTATATCTTTACAGAACTCACAAGGAACACTTAACAGGAGTCAAGATTAAACTATTTGATGGAAGACTCAGGTGTTTTGCAATTTCCTAAAGTCTTTTTATGTTGGGCCTCATTCCAAACCATAACAGAAACTCTGCTACGTACTCTGACCTTGAAAAAAGGCATTGTGTTGTTCAGTGTCAAATTTCCTCCCGTATCATATCTACAATCAAAAGAAAAGCCTTACCTTTCTTTGAGAGTAATTGTGTGGTTTAATTGATAGAAAATCTGTGAACATACACCTAAAGGTGCACCATCTACAATGCTAATTTTTATACCTTCTGGCTAGGGTGAAAATCAAGGCGATTCATATGACATTAAAAATTCTTGGATATCCCATTATTAGTCTTTTAATCTTTTATTTGTGTGAAAATGTATGCTCATATACATATATGTCCATAATCATGTAGAGAACAAAGGTCAATGTTGAGTGTCTTTTGTCCCTCTTCCCCTTATCTCTTAAGATAGAGTCTCTCACTCAGTTCAGTGATCACAAATGGGCTAGGCTGGCTGGCCAGCGTTCCACGGTGATCTACTTGTCTCTACCCACTCTGCAGTAGGGTTGCAGGTGCAAACCATGGTATTGAGCTCTATTATGTGAGTTTTGGGGATCTAACCTCAGGACCTCATGCTGTGTGGTAGGCACTCTACAAACTGAACCACTTCCCTGCCTCCAATATTGTGACCTTAAAACCATGTTTCCTTTGGGAGCTTTGGACTTTTAGGACTGCTACAGCATTGAGACTTCCAGTTTCCAAATGAGTGCATCTTCACTTTTCTATACAGAATGACAGCAACATCTCTGCAAAGTGCTAGGAGAAAGGGGGATGATGCAAAGGAACACTAACACTATTGGGGTCAGGTCCTGCAAAGTCATTGGATGCTGAGTTTTGTGGTTTGCTGATGGCTCAGGAAACAGTTGGAAGGAGCTGCAGATTCTGCCTGTAGTGTACTTCTGATGCAGATCTGCCAGCAAGGAGAAGGCCAGGCAGACCTGCAGTCAGAGAGCAGGCCACACAGTTCTGCAGGCAGAGAAGGCAGACCACACAGTTAAGCAAAGAGACAGAGGTGTCCAGGCAGATCTGCAAGCAGGGAGAAGTGGCCAGCAGCCTCTTGCTCTGGTAGGATTAAAGCTTCTGTCTATTTGACTGGAGCTTCCATGGTAAATTCCAAATGAATATGTTGCAGTTAGTTCTTTGCTCAGCTTTGTTTCCCCATTATTGACTAATTTTAAATTTAATGGCTATTGGATTTTTTGAAAAGTAGGAAAAGTATAATGTTGTGAGTAAATGGAATTCCACTGAGATTCTCCAGCCTAAAGCAAATTATGCTGTTCGATTCACTGGACACATTTGTTTCTCTTAAAGGATGTGTCTACTACCATATTTCCATAATACATAGCTATTGAAATTTAATATAGCTTCCCCAGTGATGAGGGTAACTCAGGCCTTGGCTGAGTCATGCTTAGCATGTGCAAGGTCTTTTATTTAAATACACATGAAAGGTCAATGAGTCTATCAGTCATTATCTATCTATCTATCATCTATCTATCTATCATTTATCTATTATTGATCTATCTACCTATTTAGCATATATCTTCTAAATTTATGTGAAGTGCTTTCAAACTCTGAAGTTCTCTTTGGGAAGCTATGAGTAGTTGCTTATTTAACACACATTGGGCAATGGTATGTCATCAAACTTGGAAGCAAACAAGCACTGTCTTGAGAATCATGTTTTCCTCAGGGGTCTGGTATTGTTTTGCTGTGCACAAGAGTGCTATCGGGTAAAATTAGACACATTACTTTCAAATAAGATTGGGCAGAAATGAAAAGTAAGTGAGTGAATTTAGCCTTGGTTGAGGGAATTCACAAAGAGAAAGTATAAATGTCTATAATACTAGGCAGGGTTACTACTTTTTATATTTGTATTATTTTTTGTTTTGTCTTTAGGCACCATCTTAGTATATAACCCAGACTTACCAGGAACTCATAATTCTCCTGCCTCAGCCTTCCAAGTGCTGGAATTAAAATTTTGTGTCACTATGTCTGGCTTGATGGGTTATAACAATTTAACCCATGCCTAGACTTCCATGCCGTCTACAACATAAATATCACCCCTTAGGGCAGCTTATTCCCTGCTTCCTTGTCTGGTTTCGTCGCGAACTTGTTTTGTGTACTTGGTTGTGATGTTGTGCCAGTGATGGAACCCAGGCATCAGGGAGATGGGTCTTGCCCTTGACCCTTTTCCATTTCTGGCACTGGCTATGAGAAGAACCCCCTGGTTAATCTGTTGGTGCTTGGGGGAGAGTGCATGATGCAGAATCCAGTCATCCCTGGAAAAATCCAGCTGACTCCCAGACTTGGGAGCAAAACAAACGGGCATTGTTCTGTGAACTGGGCTTCCAAGGCTTATTGTGTGGCATTATGGAGCTATGAAGCTAATGTCTCTTGTTTCCCCCCCACCCCACAGAAATCTCCTTCTCTGTCACATGACTCTTAGGATAGCACTAGTGCTCTATCCTGTCTTCAGGGCTGAAAGGAAAAGCGAGGATGAGTATGAAGATGGCCTTTGGAGACACCACACGCCCCTCCTGAAATGTATAGCTGCCATGTAGCTTCAGTCTGAGGTGATGGTACAGTTGGGTGTCCCTTATGTTTCAAAAAAGCTATAGATCCAGATTTGATGTTTTGTTACTGTGTTGTTGTGTTCATGTTTCTGTGCATAGCAGGTAGAGTGTCACTGCTAGACTGTAGAGGTCAGAGGGCGATGTCAGGGCTTTGTTCTTTCTTGACATTTGTGAGTGCCTGGGTTAAATGGTGGAGCTTGTCAGGCTTAGTGGCATGTGCCATCACCTGCTGAGTCATTTTCCCAGTCCCCAAAGCTACATTATTATTTGGAATTGCAAAGTATGATTTCAGGAACTAATTAAGAGTATATGTCTCCCTGTTTGAATACCATGAATATATTCAGCATCCTTCTTCAGCAATTTAAAACCTGCACTGTGTGGGCTCCTTTCACTGCTCCTAATGACAAGCTCTGGCTGCAGGTCATCCTCTGTCACTTACTTTACAGTCAATTGCAGTCAAAGGCATAATTCTCATGGAAAAAACGTGACAAAATGTATTCCTTCCTCTCCTAAAGACTGTCTTACAAATGTGAGCACACCTTAAAAAAAAAAAAAAACCCAGAATCAGCAAGTAAAGCAGACAAGATCAAATATCCCCAAATCTCCCAGGCACTTCTAACAAGCAACCCTCCTTATTATACTCAGCTGCCGACTTTCCATTTTTCGCAACCAGAAGGAATGAGTGTTTCCATCTTAGAGGTTTTATTTTTCTTTTTATGGTATAAAAACCTTGAGATGATTTATTGGTGTGCCTTTAAGTGATTTATGGCCCCTGTACCATCAAAGGAAGAACTTTATGTCCATTACATTATTTTTCTTAATAAATTAGTTAGCCAGACAAATGACCTGGTACCTCTGTTTCAGGAGAGGAAAGCAGGAAGTTTTCATTTTAAATCTTCATTAGCTGCTGCTGATTAGGCCGGTAAGAAGGCTTCAAACTCCAGATTTCCTCTGCCATGGAGTATAAAGCCAGGGTAATTAAATGGGGTGGGCGGGGGTGGGGAGAAGGGTGGGGGTGGGGGTTGGGGTAGCTGGGTACGACAGTACTGGACAAGGGAACCTAATTTCTGTACTAGGTTCTTGATTTGATTCATAATTCTGTGTGGCTTACAAAACAGAGGCCTCTGTAAGTATGTCAATTCAATTTAAATAAATCACAGCCAGCCTCACTCAACTGAGCATCGGGTATGGGGTACAAAAAAAAAAAAAAAAATGGCAGAGAAAGCAGAGGAGGCCCTTCCTGGCCTGAGGTAACACAGGCTGAATGAAGGCCAGAAGGAGGAGCCAGGGCCTGGGGATATTTGTGCTGATATTTAGAATAACGGGTTAAGGTACTTTGACGAGCGAGTCATACTTCTTTAGATTGGAGAGGCTCTGCCATCATCTCTGTGTTTCTTTTCACAGTGTCTTTTGTGTTTTGACTCTTTTTAACAGTTGCCAAAAAGGAAGTGGTCCCTATAGCACTTTGTTGGAGTCAATGATGCATCACAGTAACTTGTTTCATTTACACAAGGGTGCACAGCAATACAAGCTTGGGTTCCCATTTTGTGCAATGAGGAAACAGACTCAGGAGATCCACAGACCAACTCAGGTAGTACTTCCTCCCAGAGGCCTTTCTCGTTCTCCCTAATCATTCCCCCCTGAACTCTGTAAAAAATACCCCAGCGTTTGCATTCTAGCATGTATAACGTTTTTTCGTTCATGCTAATAAGATCCATTCTTCGGTAAATTTATATATTTATGACACGCACCCTGATTGTCTCACCAAACTCTCTCTTTCTCTCTTACCCCCATCATCCTCCTCTTCCTGTGAATCTCCTTGTCAGGCTCTCATCATCTTTACTTTGTTTTGGGAGCCACTGAGTTGAACCAGCACCATCCTCACTGCTGTGGATGTGGAGTTCTGTCAATTGGAGGCTAATAAACTAGCTCATCAGTGGGTACACAACTGAAGACAATGACTCCCCTCTCCCCAGCATCTACTAGCCAATAATTTAATAGGAAGGAGTAGGACTCGTCTCCCATCTACCAATGACTGTTGACATTCTCTGCCTTGTGTGGGACAAGTGCCATTCGCAGTGGAGGGAAAAGCCACTTCGCTAACAAGTGTGCTCTATGTCCTCCACCTGAAATGCTTCTCTGACCTGCCCCATCTTCCTCTCTTCAGCAGGCTATTCCTTTTCAGCTCTCAGTGGTGAGCTTTCCTGTCAGGGAAGCATCTCTATAACTGGGCTCAAGGCTGTGGCCCTTCCCTCCCTGGGATGCGGCTGTGGTTTATCTGGATTTATTCCACTGAATTTTCTCTAATCTGCAGAAAGGGTGTTTTAATCTAGCCCTTCCACTCCAGTGAGTCACATGTGTTTGTCATGAGGCCTGCCGGCATAAGTGCTCCGGAAAAAATGGCTGAATTGGTGTTTTTTTCTATTCCCATGTAACACATAGCATGATCTGGGGGTTGGGTCTGATATATCTGAATCTGGAAGATTCAGATTCTTACTTAAGGGCACTACTAGGTATATACATCTAAATGTGTTATGTTCAGAAACAACTATCAAAGCAAACAAAGATTGAGAATGGGAGTATTGTATAACTAAGGAGGGATTGTATGCTCCAGGAAATACATATTTTTTTTTTCCTCTGTGGCCTGTTGAATATGTTTCTCATGGGATTTTTTTCCCTGTCTCTCAAGAATAAATAAATCTGACAACCCATACATAAGAAATTCATTAACATTCAATAATTAAATCACATCTCAGGCCTCGCCTCCTTCTCTCATAAATATAATTTGCCAGAGATGTAACAGTACAATACAAAGAAGCACTTACGTTCCTAGGCACCTGCCGTGCTGCAATTTCAAATATTAGTGCTTCTAAGGAGTTCCTGTAAGATCACCTTTCCTGACTGCAATTTGATGAACTATTTATTCGATTGTGTAGCATGAATCACAGTGCGGAGGCTGCTTGCAGCCACAAAGTAGCCCCTGTTTGTGCCCAAAGGACCTCCTTGTGACAAAGAGATACAATCATTGCTCTCAGAGCAGCTTTTTTCTAGGCAGCAGGTTCTGGAAACGTTCTGTGTACAGAATTAAAGAACCAAGAAGCATACTGTCCCACTCAGCCCAACTATGGGCATCTGGTAGATATTAGAGATACTAGCAAAGACATTGCCCTTTGAAGCCCAAGAAATGTCGGAGGCAGAGAGTAGAGAAGGGTGTGGATTTTGGGATGTGATTGAAAGCCCTATCTTTTAAATTTGTTTCCTGATTTCTCTCTTGGGCTTTGAGCTAGAGAAAGAAAAATGTATCTTCACACAATAACATGGACACAAAATACACATAGAAGTTTTATTCATTATTGCCTAATTTGGAAGCAACCATGGTTCCTTTGTGGGAAGTGAATGGCTTAGAATCTATACATACCATGACATTCTGCTTAGCCATGGGAAGAAAATTACTGGTACATGTGACAATGTGGTAGGGTCTAGGGGAAGAATGTGGAGTGGAAAAAAAAAGTATGTCAGAAGGTTACAGGTAATATGACTCAGTTGTATGGATTTTTTTTTTGTCAAAGTCATGGATGTAGAGAACACATTGATGTTTACCAGGGACTGAGTGTGGCTGTGGCTGTGGTTGCCACTGTTGAAGCAACACTAGGGAATCTTGGGATGGAAATGGTTCTGGTGTTGTACCTTAGATGGGAGAGGTACATGAGTGTGCCCACAGACAAGGATGTGCAATGCTGGCCCAGACAGTATTTTCTGTGAGTTACCTAAGGATAATTTTCTTGCTTTAGACATTGTGCTATAGTTTTACAGGATATTGTCATTGGGGGAGGATTAGTGGAGAGTGTTAGGACATATGGGACTTCTCTGTTCTTTGTTCTTACTGTTGCAATACTGGGGACTGAACCCAATGTTCCATGAATAGTAGGCAGGTGCCCTGCCTCTAAGATATATCCCCAGCACAATAATATATACATACAAATACACTGTGTATCAGATTATATTTAACATTTGAGGCAGAGCCTCACTCAGTTGCTCAGACTCTGCTTGAACTTGCTCTTAGCCTACACTGGCCTTGAACTTCTAATTCTCTTGCCTTAGCTTCCTAAGTAGCTAGGATTGCACAAAGCCTTGTTTTTTGTTGTTTGTTTTTTGTTTGTTTGCTTGCTTGGTTTTGTTTTTTTCAGTTTCCTTTTGATCTGTGATTATTTCAGAACAGGAAGTTTTAAAAAATAATTTCCCTAAATAGAATTAAAATTCCAGCATGACTGAAATTAAAACCAATTATCTGTCTGTCTGTCTCTGTGTTTATATGGTTAGATACATTAGCTTTAGGACATTTTTAGATGTTTTATGGAGATCTTGATTTAGACTAGAGTTTTGTAGCACTATGCAATGTTTGTAAACCAAAATATAAAAATAATAGCTAATTTATTTATGCATGAAGGACTACAAATAGCAGACACAGTGGGTTCTATAGGATCATGCTATAGCTGGAGTTTGCCTGTCTCAGCATCTCTGATAGTGGAATAATTGGGGACTCACAGGCTCAGGCTCCCCTGCCTTTATTTTCTGTACTTGTCGCTTACACTTCCCACACCAAAGGCATTTCTCTTAGGTGTTTCCTCACATTGTCTGGCCTTGTTTATTCCATATGCACAGAGTCCATGGTCAAGGTCTGTGGCTACTGCATGTAATAGGTGCTATGTAAATGACATACTTGGAATACTGTGTGAGAGGTATCTGTACATTTGCTAAATACTGCATCAGTTAAGAGACAGAAACAGGAAAACATATTGATTGATTCATGCTATAGAGTTCAGAATCATACCTGGCTTCAGATTGTGTTTCATTCTGCCTCTCAGCTCCACGATTTCTGCCTTAGATCCTTCAGCAGCTGGATTCTGGACTTGGGTCACAGGAAGGCTACTGCTGCTTTAACATCAATCTTCTACAAAGCCAGATATCCATCTGACCAATCTTTTATTAAATAGTACTCATGTAATCGGCAGCATGCACTCCTCCTATGGCTTTCCTGGGTGGTCCCTTCTCTGGACCAGGCAGTAGAATAATTGTTCTCAACCTTCTTAATACTGCTAGCCTTTAATAAGTTTCTCATGTTGAAGTAACACCTTAACCATAAAATTATTTTTGTGGCTACTTCATGACTATAATTTTGATATTGTCATGAATTGTAATACGAATATCAGGGTTTTCCAGTGGTCTTAGGTGACCCTGGTGAAAGGGTTGTTTGGCCCCCAAAGGGGTCACAACCCACAGGTTGAGACCTCTGCAGTAGAAGGCTAGGTCTATATTGAGTAGTTTCATCCAGTGTATAGACTTTG
Source organism: Cricetiscus sungorus (assembly GCA_030556225.1). NCBI lineage: Eukaryota > Metazoa > Chordata > Mammalia > Rodentia > Cricetidae > Cricetiscus > Cricetiscus sungorus. The sequence continues at coordinate 26,233,661 of JANBXA010000328.1, read as the reverse complement.
CCCAGACAGCTGATAGTATGCCTGGGAAAATGTGTTCAAAATAGAGAAGTACAATAATTCCATAAAACAAGAGAAGGAGGTGAGAATTTGTCACTAAAAACTTAAAGATTTCTACTTGTCTCTTGTGGTAGGCTAACATTGTTAAGAGGAGTCATATCAAGTAGGAGAGGTCTAATAGCCTGGTGGTGGCAGCTTGCTGAACACACCAACAGAACACAAACATAAATAAGAGACTATTTGTTGCAAATATCAGATTACAATCTGACAAGGCATAAATAAGATAATGTATTTGTCCTATGACTGCCTTGTTTAAGTGCTAAGGAGTAACCTTAGTGTTTTCCCCCTTTCTGTTTTAAACCACATTAGTAGAATTTATCATCCGAGGCACTGTTGCAGAGTTAATTGGTTTTGGTTCATACTCAACACAGATTTCATTATTTTCATTCCTCTCTCGAGATATCCTTAATTCAGCCTCATAATTTCCTTTCTGTTCCTTGCTGATGGTTTGAGGCATCTAAAATGTGTGATTACCAATGTTAATAGGGACTCTCTGCAGAGCTTTCCCCATTAGCATCTCATTTCAGCTCCGGACCTGGAAACATTAACAGTGTTGTGGATACTGTTAGGTCCTCTTTGCTATGGCAGATTGGTGCTCTGAGATTCCTGAGCAAGCCATAACTTATAGGTGATTCTTTCCCTAGTCAGAATCATGTAGAAAGACTCTACCCCAAAGTAGGGATTAGTACAGAGTGCTGCGGACTTCATTCTATAAAGATGTTCTATAGGAATGCTTCCACATGGCATTTCTTGTCTTGATGTGATATGTACCTGTTTCTTAAGAACTACTCTGCAACTCTAGCTTCCAGTCACTTAGGCCCTGGTTTGAGTTCCTCTCTGTAGATTATTTTATTTCTGTTATTTATTTTACTTCTTGCATAAGCTTTGCATTCTGTACCATTTTCTTAATCATTTGTCCATCATATCCTGATGACTGTCATATTGTTTTTCTTGCTGCTGTGACCATTAACTGACAAAAGATAAGGTATAAAGGGATATTTACTTTTGCTTAGAACTTAGAGGGAACAGTTCATCATGTCAGGGAAGGTATGAGTGCTTTGGTGTCAGGGTCTTGTGGCATAGCTTGTTCATGTTCATTCATGGAATGAAGAGCTAGATTAGAGCAGAGACAACCTATAGACCATGACCTTTTGTCAGCTAGTTCCATAGTCTTAAGTCACAAAAGTTCCAAGACTTCCCTGTGAGGGCTAATAAAATTGATTGTACTGTCAACTTGAAAGGCTATAGAATCCTCTAGGAGACAAGAATCTGGGCACACTAGTGAGGTGTTATCTCTTTGTATTTGTTTCTGGACAAGCTTATGAGGGACTATCTTGATTAGGTTAATTGAAGTGGGAAGATTCATTTTAATTGTTGGTAGCATCAGTATCCTTTGGGTTGAGGTCCTGGAATGAACAAAAACAAACAAACAAACAAACAAACAAACAAACAAACAAACAAACCCAAAGAGAATGTGAGCCAAATACTATATTCCTCCCCCTCTACTTCATGATTGCAGATACAATGTGACCATTATCTCAAACTCCTGCCACCCTGACTTCCCAACTATTATGGATTGAATCCTTGAATTGTGAGCCAAAATAATCCCTACCCCACTTAAATTGCTTATGTCAGAGTTGCTTATCTCATCCACAAGAAAAGTAACTTCTACACTCTTAAACAGCACCACTAGCTGGGCAATCCGTATTCAAATGCATGTTCCTAAAGACAAGCCACATTCAAGCCATAACAGATGTCCACTTCTTTGTCCTTTGATTAAATTCCTATGAAGACTGCCTGCTTGAGCACAAGATACATTGACTTTATCCTGTACCATCTCCTACCTATATCCACCTACTGATTGTTATAGGATATATAAAATTATGATTCTGTTTATGATATAGAAAACATGTATCCAATAATCTTGATAGCCTGTGCTCCTCTGGCTAAGCACTACAAAGTTATCAATGAATTCTCATGGTACCTATGTAAAGAGAACACATAAGACTGTAGGACCTGGCATGCCAGAGTCCTGATGATCCTCTTTCAGCCTCAGTGTCCTACCTGTTTCTCTCAATTGTCTCCATCCCCGCACTGCTGACTCTCAAATAGTGTCTTGGACTCACTTTCACATATAGTGCTTGCACTTCCCAGAATCTGATCGCTTTTCTCTGTGTCAATATGCATCCCAACTCATTTGTCATTATCAGTTTCTTAGAAAATCCCTAGTCCCTCCAACTGAGCTGTTTCCTCTTCTTAGGCACAGTTTTTCCAATGTGCTGTTTAAAGTTTTAGATGTGTCCATTTGACTAATGACATAGACAGCTCTTTCAATACAAAAGCCATTTCTACCTTATGTACTTCACACCCACACTGGCCAGTCCCAAGGTCCCCTGGAACAGACTACTAGGATGTATTTGTTGGAACAGAGTAAATCAGGAATTCAATGCATATATTGGTGGGTGGATGAATGAATAAAAACTTTGTTCTCTTCAGAGCCAATATCCCTGTGTAGAGGCTTTGGTCTCTGCTATCTTTACTACTTCCAACAATGATGCCAGCCATTCTGTCTTTCTTAGCACAGGGCTGTTAAAACAAGGCTGGCAAGATCGTGCATTGATAGGGCAAAACAGTGGCAGAAGCTGGGAATAGTCAGTCGGGCAGGGCAGACAGACACATATCCCATCAGGGGGCCACAAAAACTGAGCTTTAGTGACAGATGGAACATAAGATTGTCAGTTCGGCCTAGTTAGATTTCCTAGTTTTAAAAGAAAGGTCAATGGTTATGAAATGGCTCAGTTGGTAAGGTGCTTGCTGTACAAGCACGAGGACATGAGTTTGGTCCCTATAAGCCATGTGCAAATGTCTGGCATGTCACCAGGCAACTGCATGGAGGAAACAGTAAAAGGAAGAACCCCGGGGCTTATGGCCAATCAGTTTATCTGATTGGCAAGCTCCAGGTTCAATGAGAGACCTTGTTTTAAAAAATATGGTGGGGATCGTTTGAGGAAGACACCTAATTTCAGTCCTGACCTCCATACACATGTACACACACGTGCATGTACACACCCATACATACCAAGTAAAACTGATTATGTGAAATCTCTTTTTAAAACAAATTCACAAAATTAACCTAAACAATCTTAGGCTTATATATTATACACTTAATGTACAAGTATATTTGAATGAAAATGCCCTCACTAGCAGTGTCATGTATAATGAATGCACACAGTAAAAATGTAAAAAACCATCTACAAGGAAAAGTCTGTCAATTAGTATATTAATATGTTTTTATTAACTGTTACTTTAAACTACACAATAAGTAATATTTGCCAAGCCTCTTAAATATGTTTTTTTAAAGTTAAATAATTTTGCAAGTCATCAGGAGTCAAACCTAAGACACGAACTGTCAACTTTTGACATTTGTCTTAGATTTATTTTTGGTAGTCTCCTATATTTCATGTACTATCATTCACGATCAAGTTAGTCCTACTGAATCTTCTCTAAAAATACCTCTTTAATCTGTCTTTTTCTCCTCCCTCTAGTGTAATTCTATTTCTTCATCTGTGGCCTTTGTGAGTACATTTTTCACCCTTGTTCCTTCAGAGACATAGATAGATGATAAATGAGTGCATGCTAAGATGTTGGTGATATTTTTGCAGCTGTACAATAGTTCTATAAATGTCAGCCGCTGAGTACAAATGGTACAGGAGTTCCACTTTTTAAGTTTAAAGCAGCACAGAGAGCAACCTTAGACTGGATCCAGTCATATTCTTAATACTTAATTTATTTATTCTTAATAAACTTCATTTACTAAGAGAGACCCAGTTTGATGACTGTGTGATTGGTTGCTATCTTCACCCATACCAGATTTCTCCCACGCTCATATAAAGAAAGCAACAATAGTGGAGAGGTCTCCTCTCCTGGTTTAGCCAGGCTAGTCTCAGCTCCTTCCAGGAGATATGGAACAACTGAAAGATGCACAAAAGGCATTTAATAATTCTCTATCTGAAAGTCAGATTCAGATTAATCTTTAATAGTTGATGACCCAGGGCACTTGAAAAAGTGGAATTAACCAAGCTAGACATTTTCATGGATACTTCCTTGAATCCAAACCAACCTCTTTGACCACTCTTCAGGTCTAGATGTGAGCATATTGGTGATGCTGCTTCTCTTGAAAGAGTAGGTTAAGGAAACAAGTTTTTGCTGGACTAAGGGATTATTGGAAATGAAAGGTATATTGAATGACCTCCAGGATGTCATTTGCTGCAGACTCCTCCTGGAATGGGAAGAACAGGTTTCTCCAGACAATATAATACAATATTACAGACAATATCATCTGTTTATTCAAGATAATTTATCTTTGCTTACATTCTTTGTGAAGGGAAATAGATACAAATGGAGAGTGAGAAGGTTTGGGATAAGAGCAATGTGATGCCTTTTTCTTTTTTTGTTTTGCATGCCAATAATACAGAAGGTTAACATGAGGTAAGTAGACCCTCCACAGGTGGTGGAATTGAAGGTTTAATCAAGAGGTAACTTATTGAGTAGGAAAAAAAATGCGCTATCCTTGCTTTGTGACTTCCGTAGTTCTGTTTCTTGCTAACTGAAATGGAACAACTAGGGTGTGTGTGTGTGTGTGTGTGTGTAAAAGACAAAGGGATGTAAGACCCAGGGCTATATAATTTGGGCAAGTTACCCATATAGCCACTGGCTGGCAATAAAGACTTTCTTTTTGGCTTTATAAATGTCTGTGTGGTGGTCTCTGGTAGAGTTTCCTTGCAATATGATATTGTTATATGTAGTGCCTTTTTGCAAATTTTAGATTTATATTTGGATGGTGGCTTATCTGATATTTTGAAAAAGGAAATAAATATACAATATGAAATCACAAAAGTTTTATATATTTGAAAATATTTACTGAAAACAAACAAAACAACAGATTCAAGGAAGTAGCTGTAGAAGAAAGCATTACATAATGATAAAGGCTATTAGGTAGGATGGGGCTGTTTTACAGCCTGTGAACCTGGCTGTAAGTTCCTGGAAGCCTAACATAAAGTTTAGAGGCTATGGTCGAATCCTATGGGACCATGTTCCCAGAACTGTTCTCGTCACTCTTAGATGATAGCAAAACAAAATCTCAGTAATAGGAAACTATAGTCTGACTGGGTATAAGAGTAAAATCTAGAGCTATTCCTATGAGGGAAGATCGATGCTATTGATAACACTTGGTATGGCTTGTGAATCACAGTAAGTAGATAGATCTAGAGAAGTCACTGTGTGGAGTTCAATCAGACATGATGTCTCAAGAAGCGAAGTAGGGAGAAGGAGGAGGAAGAGATGGAGGAGGGAAAGCTTTCCAGCTGTATTTATTCTATGCTTCACAAAGACCTAGCAGTATGAGGTATCAAATAAGGGATGGATAACTGAATCCCTTGGGGAAGATGCTCAGGTGCCTGCTTCACATTGTGGATGTAGGCAAGAGGAAGAGATTAGAATTCTCAGGAAGTCAACCAGTGGGTTAAAGGGTGTCTTCATGTTATTTCAACCCAATCATGGTGTTTTCTACATTATGAATATTCTTGTTTGCATCAATTTAAATATAACCCCTCTATGTGTTCTTAAGATATATATGAATAAACAGGCTAAATATAACACAAGATCATTTCTCTGATGAAAAGCAATACTTTATAATTAATTCAGTAAATTCTACAAATATTTTTAAACATGCGTATGGTTTAAAGTCTGAGTAATTCTTGCATAGAGAACAGCTTAATTAGGACCCAAGCTTTTCTCTGGGGGTTTTAATCACTTCATTCCAGTTTCCCAATCCCTTAGAAATATGTTCTTTACCCACATAATTGCTTATTATTTTAATGATTACATTGGGAAAGTGGAAGGCATTTAAAGATGCATCCTTAAGTTTAGAAAGAAAATAATTATAGCAAAATAAGTAGAATCCATACTACATCACCAAACTTCAGTTGTTTATTACACTTTATCAACTACTATGCAAAGAAAATAACCAATGAATTAGGAGGGGATAGTGAGTAAAAGTGACAATTTCATTCTTTAACCAGTTGTAACTTCTTTTAACCCTTTCTAATTTTTTTCAATGGGGATGGGAGTCCTTATTTTTCAGGAAACATGCCGGGGTGGCTGCTAACTTCAAAGACTCTTGGGCTACTGGTCCTTGGAATCTCACCAGGTATGATGCAGATAGCCTTGCCTTCAATTGGATGCTGTCATTTCTGCTTCTTAAATTTTGTTGTATTCAAAATATTTCAAGAGTAGCAGAGTGATCATTGCCAGTTGGAGAGAGTCTCTTCAGCTTAATCCTTTGTGTTTCTTACCTAGTCTTATATTCCTTTCCCCAGGCTATTGCTAGTAGAGATTGTTACACTTTTTAAAATAGGCACCACGTAGGTGAAGCTCAGGATGTAAATGCTTAGCACTTAGACAGGTAGTACTGGGTAGCAGTTTTAAATTATTGTGTTATTGTTAAGTGAGGACCTGAGATTGAAACATTGAAAGTTAGTCTGTCTATAGAGTGCTTAAGGATTTCAACTATGAATTTGTTTTGATCAAATCTACTTCAATTCCTCCCCTTCAGCTTCTCCTAATCACCCCTCACCACTTTTTCCTCCCAACTTCATGTATTTTTTTTTAAGCCTACTGAGTCTGCTTAGTGCTGCCGCTATGCTCATGGTGAAGGTCCAACCACTGGTGCATGTCTGCCCTCATATTACAGATCACAGCTAAACACAACTCACCAAAAATATTGTATAAAATTACCCATGGGTTATAAGCAGAAGAATGCATGAATGCTTGCCTTTAGACTCAGGTTACTTCCCCAAAATAGTTCACGGTGGAAATGTCAATACTCAAAATCTGGAAAGTAGCCTGCATCTGAAACTGTTGTGTTTCCAAGCAGTTCAGATAAGTGATATTCAATTAATAATATATAAGGATATATATGCTTTTAGGTATCATATATAACACATGCTTATATATGTAAAATAAATGCAGTGAAATATATTAAATTTAGCCAAATAATAAATAGTATCAGCCAACAAAGACTGAACATATGACAACAACCCCACTTTATTGTATTACCTAGCTGATTATAAAATTGAACAGTGATGTCTTTCTCAGAATGTGTCACCATTATTAAGTAATGAATATATGTAATTAATATATATTAAGTAATTACTTATATGTTTATATTCAAATCATATATATGTGGTTAAAACATGTACCTAGACATGTATTTGGGGGACTGTTTTTGAATTCTGTAAATATAGGCCTACAGATAGGCAGACATTGCTTTGCAAAACTAAAGATAAGAGGGGCACAGAGCTGAGGGCTCCCTTCTAAGATGCCAAAATGCAATGCCAGCTCAGGTCCCTGTGTGGTTGACTTGGCTGGGTTGAACAGTGGAGGGTGTTAGTAAGCAAAGCTTTTCTGTTAGAGCGGCCTCTGTGTATATCTGGGCCCCTCGTAGGCCCCTTTCCTCTGCCCTCTTTTAGGTCTTATCTTTGTATCCAGAGCAGAGACGTAACCACGTGTATGACATGTCTGGCCCCCCAAAGATCTTTTCTCCTTTCTAGCCACCAAAAATAGTCATTGTGTTTTCAGACTTTCCAGTGTTGCTCATTGTGTTTTCAGACTTTCCGATGTTGCTGGCAGAATTCATCGGCAGGTATTCTCATCCCCTTATTGTCTGTTTTATGTTTCTTCTAAGAGATGAGGAACTGAGAACTTTGCCACTGTCTCCTAAGTTAGAGGACAATAAAGGGAAAGTTCACTGGCATATCTGCAGGATGAGCTAAACTACAGTATTCGCCACCCAGGCATTGTTGGTGACTCTTAGGTTACTTAACTATAGGTTTTGTCTGAGATCTGTGGCAAAGTTGTCTTCTTTGATCTCTTCACACACACTAGTTTCTCCTTATATTGTGGTTTGGAGTGGGAGGCATTTGTAACATTAGTGAAGCTGGAGCTTGAATTCTGATAGTCACTCCTCCCGCCCCTCATCTTAACCCTGCTGAGAGGATAGTTTCTTTATTCTTTATGTTTTTATAAATAAAACAGTATACTTACTTTACGGGCATCTTGGGTACAAGGAGACACAAGTATTTGTATTTGTGTGTGTGTGTGTGTGTGTGTGTGTGTGTGTGTGTGTGTGTGTGCTACCCAGAAACAGTGCTTTTCAAGGAAAGTAAGTTTTCATTTCAAGTGTTTTCTCATTTATAGATAGCTTTCCTTCATGTAGGTCTGGATTGGAATATACTTCTAATAATCTCTTTTCTTTAAAAAAAAGAAAAAAGAAAAAAGAAGGACTTCCCAGAGGACAACAAATGACTCTCAGAGCTAGGGCAACTTTGCACAGGTGTTGCTAACTATGCTTTCCTTTTAAGGTCCTGGAGAAATGCTGGGGTTTTACTGTTGATATCCCAAGTTGGAAAATTCACACTCACATCAAGACAGGTCAACAAGATATGGTAGAGGAATGTTGCCCTTGACTGTCAGGACAGGGCTTTTCTGGTTAGTATTCATGTAATAGTTCATTGAAGACCTTGGAAAATCCACTTGATTTTTCAGCCCCAGGAGGCAGTCCCATCATCTTTTTAGATCACATGTTCCCAGTGACTGGAACACTGAGATCGAATAGAATGACACAACTAAATGTGCCCTGATAAGGAATGCAATTTCACTAACGGTTAGTGAGATTCCTCTCTTCATTGGGCAAGATGTCAGCAATAATAATTAAAAAAAATAAAAAATTAAAAAAGAGCAAGTACCTTGGGTTTGACTGTGTGTCTCCCTCCTACTTGCTCATCATTCTCAGCACCATCTCCTATATTTTCCTTGTCTGCTCTGCAATGTAGGAAGCTACTGAGAAAAAAAAATGCATATTGCAACCTCAGTCTCCTTTGCCAAATAACTTGTGTGTGTTGGGCAAACAAGATGTTCCAGTTGAGAATTATGGAGGAAGAGAAAAAGCTTACCCCTATATGCCATGTTATTTCTACTTGGCTTGCTTCCAAGCAGCAGCCAACACTTGTCCATAGTCATCACCTGCTGGGCAGCTCTTACTCCCCAAGTGTGATCTCTGCTGGATGCTATTTGGATTCAGCACTGTCTCTTTTTTTGGTCCCTCCAGGCTGGAGGACAAAGCAGCTATCTGCAGCTGCTATGCTCTGGGCTGGGCTGCCTCCTCTGCGTGCTGGGCACTCTACATGGCTATGGAATTAGTTTCACATATTCATTTTATTTCACAGAACTAATTTTGTGAGTTCTGTATTTTCCAGCTGGGACCTGATTCCTTCTTCAAATGCTCCCATGTTCCAAACCCAGTGACCCCAAGCTTTCCTTTTCAGTCTCAGTATTTGGAAAGAGAAAACATGTGAATTGCCAATGTTCAGTAAACATTGTGTCATCCTAAACAGCAGTGAGCCTCCTCCTTTTTATATTTTTTTTTGTTTTATTTTTGTCTCTCACTGTTATGATGCTAATAAAAATTGGCAAACGTCTATAATCCTTGGCTCTGTGAGATGTGATTATTCAATTGCTGGGCAAAGTGTGTTCTACAAAAGTTCCTATAAAAGACATGTATGAATTTCAGTGTCTGGTCATTTTCACACACATATGCACTATATTGTGATTATGTCACTCCCATTATCTCTTATCTCCCCAACTTCTGCTGCCACCCCTTCTTTCTCCCAAACAGCCTCTTTCCTACTTTCAAGTCTTCCTGTGTATGCAGAAGAACTCTTGTGCAAGAGTTCACAGCTGGGGAAAGGATGACATAGGAGATAAACAGGACATTTCATTCAAAGACATTATTCTCGGTGAGCTCATAGCTCTTAGCTTTGTCGTACTGACAGTAACTTGCATTGTTTGCAGCAAACATGTTTTATACACATTAAGAAAAATAAAAGTACTGAAGTTTTGGGAGTGACATTCATGTATTAGCATAATCAGTCAAGATTCAACAATCCCTGTTTCGTTCTAAGAGAAACAGAATAGAAGACTTGGTGAGTTTGTTGCCTAAGAGTCTGTTTCAAGACTTGAGACTTAAAATGCTGAAAGTCACTCTTCTAGATCAACTACAGGGAAATATATATATATATATATATCACACAAGAAATTTTAATTACTAGCGAAGTAGTGGATTTATGTAAACTGTGAAGAAAACTGAAAAGAAGAATTTATTTGAATTTTGTTTTAGACTAACTCAGGGGAAGCCATCTTCTACCTCATTTTCTGTCCCCTTAAATAGCTATAGCTGGTCAAATGTAGAAACTTTACTTCACTACCACTACTAAAGATAGTTTTAAAGGTGTTTGTCATTGCTCGCCTCTGTTTGTAAACTTACTAGTGTTCATTTACATTTGCATAGGCTTGCTTAGACTCCAGTGACAAAGGAAACATTTATTCAATATCACTGTTCATAGTGGTGTTTCTGAATTCCTTCAGGCAGTGAAATTTAATGCTGTATTTGCATGAAGATGGACAGCTGTTCGGGTTCCTCCTGCTTACTAAATGTGAAGTGACAGTTTTCTGGAGGAGTTCAACGATAGAGTGAAACCTCAGTGTGCTATAGACATTTGCTATGCCCATGTCAAGCTCACTTTCTGTTGAAGAGAGAGTTAAGGTGGTTTACATGATTGAAGCTTGAGAAGGAGTAGATCCTACATGCCAGGGCACACAAACCTTAATGAGGAGGACAGTGGGTGTTAGGATTGCCTAGAGGTTTCCTTGGAGATGTATGCAAGATCTGCAAGAAAATGTTCTCTGCTGGAAGTTTACATCCTACTTCAATACGGATAGATCCCAGATTATACTGTTGTTTTGAGTATCAAGAGTCTTGCATTATAAATTAATATAACTATACTTACTTGCATGTTTGGATTTGTTATTTATTGAAAAAGTAGCCAAACCTACAAAGATAAAATAATAAGTGACCCCCCAGTTTAAACACTCATGGGCATTTTTTGTTAATCTTATCATACCTGCTTTATCTTTACTTTTAAAATTTATGCTGTAGTTTAAGAGAAATCTCTGGTGATATTTTGCATACTACACAATTGGTACTTTTCCCCCACAGAAGTATCTTTTAAAGTTACATACCTTTATTCCATTATCATGTCTAATTAATTAAAATAATAGTTTAAAACACACATGTACTCTAGCACTTTGGAGGTTGACACAGGAGTACTCCAAGTTTAAATCCAGCCTAACCCCTTCTATATATATAGATGCTAATAAATAGAATTGTAGGACTAATATGAGTATTTCTTTGATTATCTTTTAAATAATAGTTTATAAAAATTAAAAGTATCTTTTAATACTTGTTTATTTGAATCAAGATCTAATAGAGATTCATATATTACTTTTGTCTAATTAGACTCCATTCTGGTTTCTCATCCATGTGTATCTGTGTATAGTACATGGTGTGTGTGCATATGTGTGCTTGTTCAATTTTAGATACCTGCAGGAAATCTATAATTTATAAATGAGAGAAAATGTTTGATAATTACTTTTCTGAGTCTGGCTTAATTTTCTTAATAGGATGACTTCAAGTTGCATCTTGATATAATTTTCCTCCTTTGTTTCTGAATAAAATCATCTCGTGTGCATAGATCATTTGTTATTATCTACCCAACTGTTGAGTGTCACTTCTGTTGACTCTATTACTTGACCACTGTGAATGAACATGTGTGCGCTTTTCTCTGTGGTTACTGGATACAGTTTGACCAGCATGAGTCCTCCTCCTGTCACCGTGCCTGCTCTGCCTACCGATATTCTCTACCATGATGGACTATCTTTCTCTAAAATTAAGCCAGAGTAACCCTTCTTTTCCTTAAGATGTTTCGCCAGAATATTTATCACATTAACAACTCAACAAAAAGGTACTAAGAACACATCCAATAAATCTCACATTACTCCCTCCCCAAGTAGCCCATTTTCTTCCTCCAGAATAATTTTATATAAATACAAACACAATTTAGGATCTACAAATGAATGATAGAAATAGTGATACTCATCTTTCTGAGTCAGCCTGGCTCATTTGCTTATGTTTTATGTGGTGGCTATTCTTGGCTGTCACCCTGGCTATAACTGAAATGAATTACAATCCAGAAATAGAGGGTACACCCGTGAGACACGCTGTGCTTGATTTGAAGTGGATGAATCTACTTCTAGTTTGGACCTTTGAGACACAGGCCTTTGGTCCAGATCTTGAGTCAGGAAGACACACCTTTAATCTGGGCCACACTTTCTGCTGGAAGCCCATGTGAGGACTCAGAAGAAGTAAGTTCTTGCTCTTTGTCAGTTTGTCCTCACCTTGCTAGCACATCCATTCCTTCACTGGCACTGGAACCTACTTCTTTGGGATTTCAGAGTATATAGAAGAGCAGCCGGGAGACCCAGTCTTGTGAGAATGAGCAACTAGATTCTAGGACTTTTCACTAATAGCTAGCCTTTGATGGATTAGCTGGACTGCAGCTTGTAAGCCATCCCAATAAATATCCTTTGTACGTATTTATAGATGAAGGGGAAGGGAAAGAGAGATTGAAATTCATTCCATAAGTTCTGTGACTCTAGATTAGTACACATGAACAATCATCTAGGGAAGGCACCAGCTGAAGGGACTCTGGCCAGCTAGAACTTGGAACTTGTCAAGCATGGCTCTGGCAGACCCTGTTTCCTCCCATTCCCGTTGCCTTGCCAGAAATGATTAGAATTCCATTCCTAAAGCTATCAACCAAGGTCTATTCCCCTATTTTGACCACTTTCTCCTCCTGAGGCTGACTACCAAGGTCCAGCTATCAAAGTATTAAAGTCCAGCATCAAAAGCTCCCTGTGTTCCATATAGTTAACATCGTTACTTACCATGCTAGAGAATGGAACACAAGGTATACAACAAAAGCCCACTTTTAGAGTTTTATTAGTAAAGAGTGGGGAAAGGGAAGAGAGGGTGTTCAACGGCTTGTCTGAAAAACATACTGAGAGGAGTGTGTGTGTGTGTGTGTGTGTGTGTGTGTGTGTGTGTGTGTCTGCTTTTAAAGGTCAAAGTTCGCTCAGTGATGGGCATAGATTACAAGGCCATACTGTGGAAGCACATAGATTAAGTAAGGCCCTGGATGACTAGGCATTTTCCCTGAATGCTGATGGCCACATGTGGGGCCTTGGGACCCTGTATGCTCTGGGAATGATGGCCATGGGGCCCTGGATGTGCTGGGAATGATAACAAACAGGTCTAATTAAAACCTACCTCATTCTAACAGACTTCTCCCTTTTCTCTTCTTAAAAATTACACTTGCAAGGTCATTTGCTGCTGTGTTTCTGCCTGAGTCAGAAAGCAACCACTTCAACTACTTCCCCCAATTTATTTAATAAAGGATCTCTGTGAAAACAGGGGTTTGTGCTTAATCCAGAGTTCCAAAGGGAAGCTTGGCGGTGTGTGTGTGTGTGTGTGTGTGTGTGTGTGTGTGTGTGTGTGTGTGTGTGTGGTGATGAGGGAGGGTCATGTTCTTTATCTACAGCAGAGCAAGGAAAACATGCCACCTGAGTCTAAATCAATGTTTCTCAACCTGTGGGTCATGGTCCCCTTTGAGGTCTGAACAATGCTTCACAGGGGTTGCCTCAGACCACTAGACAACATATCTTCACATTATGATTGATAACAGCAAAATTACAGTTATGACGTAGCAATGCAGTGAAAATAATTTTATGTTTGGGGGTCACCACAATGTAAGGAACTATGTTGGTTGTAGCATTAGGATGGAGAACCCTGGAGCTAAGTACACTAGTAAATTTATTAGCATCACAGACAAGTGTATTACTAAGGGATTAGTTTTAGGATCAAGGCTCACTCAAAAGCAGTAGCTCCAAGAAAAATGTAGATCCCAGCTCAGCATGCATGAGCCCTCAAGAAAGCTGTCCCTGGAGCCTTGCATGACCTGAAGACAGCTCACCTAGTTGTCAAAATTTCTCCAGCAATTGGATTGTTATTACTCACATAGTCTTGCGGAAAGGGCCTGGTGTGTCTTATAGCTTTCAGGATTTCTAAAGCTTGTAAGTTTCCTTCCTGAGTCTTTTAAGTTTTGTTTACCTCCTGACTCCAGGATTAAATATTTCAATCAAGATAAAATCACTATGCAAGGGCTTCTTACTACAGTGAACTCATCATACCTCTTTCCCTGTGGAAGATTACATTTCTTTTGCTTTTGTGGTGGAATAAAACTCCAGTAAGAATATATCACCATTTCCTAATTTATCCCTTCGTTGACAGACCTAAGTGTATTCCATCACTTGAGTGCTATAGGTAGTGCTGCAGTAAGTATGGGAATGCAGACATCTCTGTGGTTTCCTATGCTTGCTGTTGCACCAGATCAATGAAACAGAGGGTCATGTTACTCTGTTACTGGGGCCGTTGTTGTGAAACAGCTGCATGTGCCACGAATTTATTGCCAAATTTTTCCCTAGAATTGTGTTATTAGGAAATTTCTGAATTTAGGTTCCTTAGCTCATTCGAAGTTACAAAATGGTCAGGGTTCCAGAGCTGTCCTTCTTTCAGCATTTTCAGGAAACTTTCTTGCTACTAAGAGCTTTTCCTTCGTTAACTGATTATTAAAGTGTAGTTAATTAGTAATGGCAAGGTATAGCCTTTGGAAATTTTAGTTTTACTTTCTGTGTATCTATCAATTCTTAAGTTTTTATTTGATGGCTCCAGTCTATTGTAGTTATTTTTCCCATAGATGGGTGGACTGTACCATCATTGGCTAGAAGAAGCACTCTAAGAAGGATTGTTTTTCCTCTTCAAAGAATACTTAGTTTCAAAAAAGTCCCCAGTATCATTTTCAGTAAGCCCCCCAAGCTCATCTTTTATGTTTTTGTATCACTCTCATGGGATCACTTATTAATGAAAGAACCAATATTTATTTATTTATTTATTTATTTATTTATTTATTTATTCTTTTTCATGAATGGCATTTGCAGGAGAATCTGAGCACTAAGAACAGTCTTGATAAATGAGCTGTGGCTGCTCTAGATTCATCTAGACAGGATATGGGTATACTGAAAAGAGAACAATTAGCAGTGCATGATAGCTCATGCCTTTAATCCTAGCATTTGGGTGGCAGAGACCGGCAGATCTCTGCATTCAAGGCCAGTTTTGTATACAGAACAAGTTTTAGAACTGCCATGACTACACAGAGAAACTCTTTCAAGTAATCTAGAGAGAGGAAGAGAAGGGGAGAGGGAGAGAACTTACAAATTATAGCAAGTCAGTCATTGTCCTTGATTTCACTGGTATCTTTTCCTTCTTTGGCTGAGAACTGTAGAGCTGACTGGCATCAGAATAACTATTAGATCTGGTGTGTGGACTTGCCGCACTTGAATTCCTTTCACTTGAAGTTTGAATGGCATGGTGCTATGGACCACTTCAACCTGTCCTGTGGTCTTGAGAGCAACTCTGTGATGCTCTCACTGATACTGACAGCCAAAGGTCCCATGCTGAGCGGCACGAGAATGTCCTCTTCTATGAAGGGATCTCCTGGCAGCGTTTGTCTTTCCCAGTGTTTGCTCCTCTTCCTTCCTTTCCCAGGGCTTTCCTGTTGTCGCTGAATTGTAAAAGATTCTGTAGAATGTGCTAATCCAGATGTAAGGGTGGACTAGTTAGTCCCATGAGTAACTTTAATCAGTGAAAGACAGGGAACAAATCTGACTCTCTCTTCTACTTCACAAATGCTTTTCTACAAATGCCCTGCAAAACCAGGAAACAAGATGTTTTGAAGTCCTGGTCAGCTTTATAAAATCTGTCATGCACTCACTCTCCTTGATTTCGAATTACACCTCTGCATCCTCTCATTCTTGTGTTCCTGGAGTTTCATCCACTGAATAAAATGTTTATAGCAACTTGGATTTTATTCCAAAGTGAACCCATTTCAAAGGCATTTTCCAGTTATTTTATCTGAAGACTATCACAAAACAAACTCAAATCTTGTTCAACAAAACTACTGAAAGTTATTCCTTCCTCAAGATATGTTCAGTATTATTTGAAATAAAATACCCAACTGATCATAAGAATATTTTAGTACTTAGTTTTATTTCTTAACTTCACATTTTAATGTATTAAACATCTTTATGTTATTACTAAAAACCATAAGACAAAATGAATTCATGGAAGTCATGTTTTCTTCCAACCTTCACTTCTCCTCTTCCTTCTTTACCTTTGGAAGTGACTGTCTGTTTTGATTTAGCTTATACTTTCATATTTTCTTTAACCTTTTGTTCTTGGAAATATCAACTGGGCATTTGCTGAGAATTTTATATACATTGACTTCATGGAAAATATAATGGAGGGGATAATTAATGGTCACCTAAACATTTTTGCTACTTAGACACATCAAATGACATATAGATGGTAAATATGAAGATCAAATGAACATTTCCCACAAATACTGGTACGGGAGATAAACAAGTTGCAGAATGTGTGTATGAGAAATAATTAACTTATTAGTGAACTACTAATCTTGATGCAGATACCAGCTTTAGATATGTATCCTCTTGTCTGTCCTATGTTTTGAAGTATGCCTTTCCTCGTGTCATTACCGCGTGACATCTGAGTTAAACAAAGAGGGCTAGGATGGTTGAAAGGAACTTGGAATATGCCCCATATAATTTTTTTGTGTTATAAAATAATTAAAATAAGGAGTTTGGAGTCATGGACAGAAATCCTATTTTCTTGTCATCAGAGTAATGTGGGTAGGGAGGTATTAATGACTGAATGTGCAATTGAGAAGCCCGTTGATTTGCTGAGTGGCTCTTCAACAATCAGTGGTGCATTCTGATGTAATGTTAAGTTACAAATGGCACAGCAAAATTATACCTTTATTGCTGTGCATTAAATGGAGAGTAGCAGAGAAACCTGAAGAGAACTATATAGGAGAGATAGGTTTGGGAGTGACTTCTAATGCCTTCATCTTCCCCCTTTCTGTTTATACAATGGCTGAAAAGAAAAAGGAAAAGAAAGTAAATGCAGATAAATACACTCTTATTCTTTTGAAAGTTATCGAAAACTAAAGAAAATAAGAAATATAAGTACATACTTCATTTTTTAAAACTCAGATCTTAGTGTGTCCTTGGTACATGAATAAAGAAATAAAATAAAAAGCTGACAAAAACAAAATCAAAGCAATTTTCAACTCTAAATTGGAAGACAAAAGCGAAGCAAAGCATGAAGCCCCAAACAAATCCTGGGCTGAGGGAGAACTAGTAACAAGCAAATTCATCTGTCTTCCAGAGTGATAGCTATGTAAGACAATCGTTTGGGAATGCATGCAGTACCTACAAATATGGAGTTGTGTGTTAAATAAATCAAGGAAAAACAACGGAATCAGTTTACGAATCTAAGAAAATGACAATACTAAAGATTTATTCCTTGCTAAGACCACTTGAAGCACTTACGGGTTCAACCCACCTACAGCCCAAGCAATATGCCTAAATCCAATCCTGGCAGTTTCAGTGTTTGGTGAAAATTCTATTTCTGATTCTCAGATGAAGGTTTCCAGCTGTGACATCACATGATGGAAAGGGATAAGGCCCTTCTTGAATGTCTCTTTGTGACAATTCTAATCTCTTTCATGAGGTCTTACCCTCAGTTTGAGAACTTAATTAGTTTCCAAAGGTTGTACCTCCTAATACCATTCTAGTGGTTAAGAGTTCATTATATGGGTTCATAAGGGGACCTGAATATTTGGATCACAGCATGTATATTCTTGCCCCAGAGAAGCAACGACTACCCACCCACCAGTTCATGTATATAGCATATCAAGGCTCTCTAGAGGACCAGAATTGATACCATGTACAGATAATGAAGAGGAATTCATTGCACTGGCTTATCCAGTAGTGAG
This sequence comes from Cricetiscus sungorus, assembly GCA_030556225.1. Classification (NCBI taxonomy): domain Eukaryota; kingdom Metazoa; phylum Chordata; class Mammalia; order Rodentia; family Cricetidae; genus Cricetiscus; species Cricetiscus sungorus. The sequence continues at coordinate 26,215,680 of JANBXA010000328.1, read as the reverse complement.
TGGACGGTCCTACAATGACTACCTACACTCTGGAGAATCTGAGAGATCAGTAGCTCCTAAGTCTGCAGAGCCTGGTGTCTCAGTATTTCTAACCTAGTGCTGTTAGCCTGGAAGACCCAGGGAGAGTTGCTTGTCGTCAGTCTATCTTGGAAACCTAGAGAAGCTGGAGCCTGGTGTCAGTGGAGGACAGAAAGACCATTTCTAAACAGCAACAACAGTAATAGAATTGAAGGCAGGTGAGCAGCAACACTGCTTTTCCAGGCCATTGGTCTACAACTGGGCCACCCTTGGAAAGTGCTACCCAATCAGATAGGGTAATCTCAGTTAATCTTTCTGGAAACATCACCACAGGCCAGTGTGAACCTCAGATTGACCATCAAAATTAACTATCTCAGCATGGGTGTTTCCCTCAACCTCTTGCCCCGCTGATCTGGTAGGAGGCATCTGTTGAGAGGTATGTCTTACTTCTGAGCCTAAAGTTCTTTTTCTCTCTCATCTTTCCTTTTCTTTCTATTTTTTCATTTGTTAGTTGAGAGTGTTGTATAGCATATTTTGATAATATTCAGCCATCTCTTTGAACTCTTTCTAGACCCTCCTCCTCCTCTCTACCTATCCAAAATTCTATCCTTTCCTTGTTCTTTAAATCACATCAAGACCAGTTTGAGCTGCTCAAATATTCTTGAATATGTGGTCTTCCGCTGACTTATGTTCTTATAGAAAAATTCTCTCTCTCTCTCTCTCTCTCTTTCTCTCTCTCTCTCTCTGTCTCTCTCTGTCTCTCTGTCTTTCTCTCTCTCTCTCTCTCTCTCTCTCTCTCTCTCTCTCACACACACACACACACACACACACACACACACACACACACACACACACAGAGCAATTACCAATTGCCAAAAGCTTCAGGACCAGGGATGGAATTCATCTCTATTTCCCATCTCTAAGCAGGGAATTGGACTGGCTTGGACTTGCATGGTCTGTTGCATCCTGTAGGAACTGCTATGAGCTCATATGTGCAGGTGACCCCACTGTCCAGAGGACACTGTTTCCTTGTAGTCATTCACTGCCTCTGGCTTTCATGCTCTTTCCATCCCTCTTCTGCAATGATGCCTGAGCCTTAGGAGGAGGAAGTGAGATATATATATTGTAATTAGAAGATTCTTAGATGAGGGTTGAGAGATGCATTGATGCATTGTTCTCTATGGGTGTTTGTGAATGCAAGCTTTGGAACACTTTGACAAATGAGGACATTTACATCATTAACTCACAAATACATTTGAAATATATTAAAATTTTCACGACTTTGTTCTTAGCTGTTTTAGGGTCACCCTCCACCTCTTCTGCCCCAATGTGGAACAATTCATTCTTCCAGCTCTTCTCTGGAGGGCCTGGACCTATTTGTGTTCAGTTCATCTATGTGTCGCAAGACATCATCTCTGAAGAGCTTATAAAATGGATTCCATTCTGTGCATTACTTAGGGTCTTGTCATTAGGATGGGAGTGATATTCCTTTGGCATTTTTGATACCATATAGATTCCATGTAGCCTGTTCATGGGAAATATTGAAATGTTTTGCTTCTAAACTTTCTGGAATGCATTTCCCCCCAATACTTTTAATACTTAATACTTTTAAGTTCTTAGTTAGCTGAATGCTTACTATGTAGGACCCATAGGTAGGTAGTTAGGTAGGGCTAAACAGAACTAAAAAAATATGTGGTCCTAAATGATAATAATTCTTTTAACAATCAGTTTATACAAGTATGACCAGAAGCAAAGCTAGAATGAAACATTACATGCTATATATAACACACTAACACATTAAAATTTTGTTTAATCATATTATAATACCTCTCCTTTAAGGCTGTCAGTAGTTTCATAGAAAACTGAATGCGAAACTTCATGAATTTCATGATTAGACAGATATTAAGCACACTACCAGAAAGGCAGGAAAAAGTCCCCCCAAACCAAAATTTATTATTACCCCCAAAATAAAAAAATGTTATTATGACAGAATATGAGGACTAGAACTCAGATTTTGACATTCAGTCCTGCATATTTCAGTTTACTAGTCTGTTTATTATCTTAATCCTAGGTATTCTTTGCTTCCTGGCAAGAATTTATAGTAGCTCTTTTATTAGAGTTTTACAAGTTATATTTTTTAAACTGTATTTGGTCCCATCACCTAATTAACCTTTAGCAATATTGCAGTTTTCAGGATTCAAGGGAAATCTCAATGTATTAAGGATCAGATATGATGGGTATTTAAAGGTCAAAGCCTTATTGTGAGTGCAGAGATTGTGACTAGATGATTCAGAAGTAAAGAAGCTAAGAGTGATTTCAAACAAGCCAGATTCAACCTCATGTTTATTCATAACTCTTAACATTGGCTTTGGTAAATATGTGTCTGCAGAATTTTCAAATTAGCAACTATCAGTTGGGGGGAGCATTTCAAGAACAATTAAAATTTAAATATTATTTAAAAATATGTAGAAAGTCCCAGCCAAGTACCTTGGTAATTGAGGTGATTATCTAAGTCACAATCAGCATAACCTCATGAATATTTCCCCAAAGAACAGAATTAAAAATGTCCTCCTTCTTCCATTTTCTCTTATTTTTAAACTTCTATTAAAATATATTTATAATTAATAATAAAAGTTCTACCTCGTATTCAATTTTCAAGTGTTTAATGCATGAATTAATGTGGGTAAATGTGGATTACTAATTTACTGTTTGCTGTTATTTTGAAGCAATCTGTCTGACTCCATTCAGGAAAAGAAACAAGAAAAGCTTGGCTGAGTGCATGCATACAGCTCCCAGACCTCACCAGAGAAGTGAGAAGTTTCTTTCTGCAGTAGATAATGATAACACAGCAAGTCACAGCTGGTCAAAGTGCAGTGAATAAGTGACTGTAGAGTGTTATGTCACAAATGGGACATTTCTATGACACCCAATCCCCAAGGCTCAGGGGCCCTCTTAGAAGAGGGAGTAGAAAAAAATGTAAAAGCTTGAAGTGTGTGTGTGTGTGCGCACACACGCACACACGCACACACGCATGCGCATTTGAGGAGGGGGTGGTCCAGAGTGACATAGGGTCTTTTAGATATGACAGGGCCACTCATTCACAGGATCTGATTGTCTACAGTAGTCTCACACAAAATGAAGCCAGTGAACACTCTAGTATGAAGTAAAAATGGGATCATGAACTCCTCACCCTAAGTTTGTAATGAAGTCCAACACATTTGCTACTTTATCCTCTTTTTGTAAATGCCAAAATATTTTCTAACAAATTGTCATGTTCTCTGACTATGTCTCACACACGAATGGATGTGTTATGGACAATACATTACAAGAAAGTCAACTTTTTCTTTGCATGGTTCTGAGAATTAAGCATTTCAGACAAACATGGTCAGCTCCTCATGGAAGGCTAACTAATGTCAGTTTGGCTGAGACTGTTTTGCTTTTAATATTAAAAGTTTCACATGGCTGAAACACACCTAGTTCGTCCTGACAAGCTGTGATATGTTGGTCTATATACTGCTTAGAACAGTGATCCTCAACCTTCCTAATGCTGTGACACTTTAATACACCACAACTCATGTTGTGGTGAGCCTCAACTATAAACTTATTTTTGTTGCTACTTCATAACTATAATTTTGCTACTGTTATGAATTGTAATAGAAATATCTGTGTTTTCCAATGGTCTTAGGTGACCCCCTGTGAATTGTTTGACCCCCCCAAAGGGTGGTGACCCACAGATTGAGGGCCACTGATTTAGAAGACTATGAGCTAAGGATTGTGTGAGGTAATATGCATTATTACCAGCATAATGAGCAGCAGTAACTCAGAGCTTTGTTAAAGATGTATTTCCCAAAACTCACTTTGCTAGTATTAGTATGCTTAGCAACTTTGTGAATGGATCTTTCTTTAAAACATCACTTCCGCTATACACAGCCTGATAATATTTATCTTGTTATATAGAGACATTTCAAATTATTTCACTTCAATTTTGTTGCCATATATTTATTGGAAGGAATGAGGTTTGGATGTTTACTTATGGTCCCGTGAGAGGAAAAGAAGGGTACCATACAGACCTTCTGTCACTGTAACAAAATACCTGACAAGCTTACTTGAGAAGAAACGGAGTTCAATTCAGCTTGTACTTTTAGAAGTTGGGAGTTTAAATGGCGTAGCACATGTTTTATCGTGAAAGTTATTCCTTGGTGCAGATAGTGATGATGACAGTGTATGAGAAAGTAAGATTTTATCCTGTTCCAGAACTAGAGAGCTGGGTGAACCAGACTTAACTACTTTTAAGCAAATCATCTTTTGAAAAGTTAACTGATAACTTTTGTGAGCATTACCATCTCCTACAGGATTATAGGATACTTGGAGACCAAGTTCTGAGTCAACAATGGACAAGTTAATCACATTCAAACCATGGTGGCCTCTACAGACAGTTAGCACCTAGTAACCATTTATCTCTTTCTCCTTCAACAAATTGGTTTAGCCACGTGAATAACTGCTTTAGAAGACTGAAATCTGGTGTTTTCATCAAAATATCTCAATGTTTAATTTACATGATCTATCATCTATCTATCATCTATCATCTATTTCTCCTGATGAATATAAGGAATTATAGTGCCATCCTAAAATTCTAATCCATAATTACAAGAACCGACTAACATCAAATTCACATTCTTGGTAAAAGGAGCAATATTGTATGATTAATTTTCCAGGTGATTTGTCTGTTGTCTTCATTGTCTGCTGTTTAACCACTACTTTCTAATTTACCTAAGGACACACCGCATAATCATGATTTGTTCTTAAATCAAGCTTTTACTTTAGTTGTTACCCATAGATGACTGATTCATCTTTCAGAAAGGATCACAAATATAAACAAATGATGAGAAAATCTTAAATGGCACGTTAATGATCTCTGATGTTACGTACTGCTTCCATATATGAGAATCAATACCATGGCCACAGGTTTTCTACCTCTGTACTTCCTAGTTTGTTATTTTCCCTTATTACTTTGTATTTCTAGTTTGATTTAGTACATGCTGGGAATCTCTGCTCCTCCTATGCCAATACATAGAAACAGTCAATTCTGTGAAGGAGAAACATGATTTAGTATTCTCGTCATACTTTCTATTCTGTTGTAATCATATGTCCCCAAACCTGTTTGAAGGTTATGGAGAGGTCAGGTTATTTTACCATTCTGTTTCTTTATTTCTGATTTTTCTATTACTGTAATATTCCACACTTCCATTCCTTAGTGGAAGAATGTAGATGCTTGCTTGCTTAATATGTTTCCTTTGTCAACACTCAGGCAAAGATACTACATTTCACTTCGCAGAGAAAATAGGTATACAGGCAAAATTGCCTTAAACATCAGCCTCTCTGTTCCTGTATTAATTAGTATTTATATCATTGCTTCTTTGTTATTTCATATTTTAAAAAATCTATTCCTCCAGCCCCATCTCACATATCTATGAGAACAGAACTTTTGTAAACACATCCTGGGACACTTTCAGTGTCCAGAAAATGTTATTGAACACATGAGATGAATATTAGACAGGTTAGATGGTTTTAGAGTTGATTAAATTACTATTCTTATAACTTCTACACAGGTAAATTAATGAAGCATTAGTTAAATGAGATATTACAGGCATTTACATCAAGGAGTCAGAACATATTTAATATTGAAAACTTAATTCCATTAGCAACTCTCTGACACACAAACCCTGAACTCAAGCAAGTGTGATTTCTATGCTGTCAAATCAATTATAAGTAAATGTAGGTCATTTAATTTTTTTTTTACAGGACTATAAGATTAATTATAACTAATGCTCAAGAACTACAGCCTAAGAGATAATGTGATTGATGTGTTCTTTCCATGCTAATATTGCTGTGAAGTCCCCTGGAATATAAATCAATCACATTAAATTATCAAATAATTGCATATAATATTTGTATCATATACATATATAATTATATATAATACTTGCAATTTATTTCTCATAATAAGAAAGAGAGTAGACTTTTTTGTTAAGATGAGTTTGAAATTTGTTTCACTATTTTTGGTGAACTAAGATATTGTCTAAAAGGCACCTATACTTTCAAGATAAATAATGCTTAATAAGGTGCTCTATTTTATAGATAATGTATTTACAACAGGAAATACAACTCTGTGAGTAAGAACACGTGCTGTGAAATCCTCAAGACTTGAGTTCAGATCCTCTGGCACCCATATAAAAGCTTGGGCATGGCTGCATGTGTCTATAACCCCAGCACTATGGGGGCAGAGACAGGACGATGCTAGTGCTTGATGACTGCCAGCCTAGCTCCACATTCAGCGGGAGATCCTGTGTCATGGGAACAAGGTGGGGAATGGGAGAGCGAAGACCTGATGTACTCCTCTGGCCTCCACATACAAAAATAAGCACAAGTACCCACATATGGATGTTAATACGCACATTCACTGTCCATAATATATGCATACAACATACACATACGTACACACACATGACCAAGTCCAGAAGGCTTTTACTCAAAGCTTCTTTCCTCCTTTGCATTTCCTATTATATTCATTTATTGAGTTACATATACAGTTCTTCAATATTCATTCATCTAATCAGAGTGATAATTTTCAAATGATTCTACTTTAATAAAATATCTTAAACTTATATTTTCAAAGGAGGCACTAACAATATATTTTTTTTCACCAAAATATTTCACTTAACACACAAAAATTAGTTTCATTTGCTGAGAACTATTTTTTAAATTTTTTCTTGTTACAGTAATTTAAGGAAATTAGTTGACAGCAAAGTGATAGCATGGCTTGAAAAATGGCTTTATAATATCATGTGCTTTGAATAGTTTACTCGGCTCTCAGCTAGTCCCTAAAAATGTAGGAAATATAGTTATTTAATAATACCAGAGGCAATAAAATCTCACACAAACAATTTTAATTGCTTTGAAGAATAAAAACAATGAGGCTGGTATATGTCTCATTAATATTTAGCCGTATTATCAGTGAATACAGCTAATCCAAATTTACTTAACAATGGCCTCAATTACACAAAAAAGGCGAATATTCTGGGGCAGGAGGTACCTCTCTTCCTGCACCTGGCTGCTTTGACATTCTTACATCATCATGCTCCTCTCCAGAAGGCTGGATCATACTGTTTATTCTATCATGAAGGTGAAAAGAGACTCCGTGATTGTAGGCTTGTGTTTTAACTTGAAGATCACGCTGACCTTGCAAACAGCACTGGCATTTAGTCTGGTTGTTTTTAACACTCAGGGGAACACATCTAACCTTAGGGTCTTTGAGAAACAGTCTGGACATTGGCTGCTGTGTGTGAGGCTCAGGTGTGTTGAAGTGACCAAATTTGTGTGATCATGACCAGTGGACAAGGGTTTAGATTATCCCAGGTCCCATTGTTCCAGTGTGGAAGGAGTTTCATGAAGTCCTTGTGGTAACATATCAAATAAAGTTATAAACCAAAGGCTTCATACTGGTCGATTGCAATCAGGCAGGGAAACCTCAGTTACAGGTCTCAAATGTTTGTTATCTGACACCATTTTAGATCTTTTGATTGGTAGAGAATAGGATTTTGTTAAGTTAATACATTCTACTTTTTTTTTTTTTTTTTTTTTTTTTTTCTGAGACTGGGTTTCTCTGTGGCTTTGAAGACTGTCCTGGAACTAGTTCTTGTAGATGAGATTGGTCTTGAAATCCACCTGCCTCTGCCTCCCGAGTGCTGGGATTAAAGGCATGTGCCACCGCCGCCCGGCTCATTCTAAATCTTTTTAATCTGTTATCAGGTTGTTAGATCTGACCCAGGTGGGCAAGAATGCCTCTTTAGGGGCCAGAGGGTACCTGAGAGAAATTGTAATTAGCTCTGGAGCTGCAACATTCCAGCCACCCCACAGCCATAGAAGTTTTAACCAGTTGCTCAACCTGTGTTGACAACTTTGTCCTGGAAGTTTTCATTCACACATACCATTGGCAATGGAGGATACTGAATGGTTTTCCTTGCCCTTCATTTGTAAAGATGAACAGAAAGCTTTCAGAAAGCCATGGAGTACCTCTAGTTCTTTTACTCTCTGTATGGATTATGATATGCTAAGAAACCTGTGACATCCCAAGAGCTCCAGTGTGAGGCTTGTTATGTCTGGAAGGTTGGCTGGTGATAGCACTGCCATTCATAACCACGTCTACTGCTCTTACTCTATGGCATCAGCAGAACTTCTGCAGACAGAGAAAGTTTTAACAATGTGGATGAACCCTTAATTGAAAGAGGCCAGCTTCTTGACCCACAAGGCCCTGGATGATGTACTTTCTTTTTTGATTTATATCTTAAACTTAGAAAAGACTGTGTTTGCAACAAAAATAATCGGTGCAAACTTGTTAAACATCACAGGGAGATTTGATAATAGAAAGTTTTGTACAAAAGGGCATCCAGTTAGAGGTTTTTGTGTAGCTCCACAGGGACTTTTTGCTATCTTGAGACAATTACATCATTTATAGCTTTGATGATATTGATAAATAGACTCAGGAGTCATATAATCACGTCTCTGTGAGGAAATAGAAATGAAACGTTCTGTCATTTTCATGAGCAGGTCAATATCGAGAATTAAAACTGTTGTCATATCAAGGTATGTAGAATTATGATCCTACTGGTAAAGCAACAACTTTATTGATAAATTTTTCTAAGAGGAGTTTCTAAAACACAGAAAAAGACATCTTTCAACACAGACAGTTCTGAAGACATAATCTGCTGTTTGCATTTCTGCAGGGATATGGATTAACTTCTGTGCAGTATTCAGGCCTGCGGTTGTAGTTCCTTTAACCAGAACATCAAGAGCTATGGCTGTGAGTAGGTGAAGAGGGGGAGATTTGCTAGTCCTCTGGTCCTCATCTACAGTCCTGGTAACCAGAGAGCTAGAGTGTGAGTGAGGTGGAAAACTCAGTTAGAGCCCATTAGAAGTCCTTGTGCTCCTTATTTGTCTATGTATTTTGTGGCTAATATCTACAAAATACTACTGTTCCTCTGTTTGGGGGATATTGGAGCCCAGTGAAAAAATAATGAGGTTTAGATTATTTGTTCAGCAACCAGGTAAGTTTTTGTGGTTTTAATGAACATCCTTAAAGTACATAACACTATAAAGAAGAATAAAACCTTCTTTGAGTGAACTGGATAGAATTTTCACCTTTATTAGCTTCATGACTTTGGGCATTTGCATAAGACCCTGAGTCTCACTGTCTTCAAATGGGCACCATAAGTATATTGACATCATGGGAATCCTTAAATTTTAAATAATGGAATCTGTAAAGATTTGGTGCCAGTGTGTGGCATTCAATCAGTAGACAATAATCTCTTTGATTCAGATGTGAAATATTTTCTAATGCTTTTGATAATGATAAAATACAATTGTGAAGTGGGGGAATTTATTATACTTCATAAATCTTTGATGTTGATAGCTTCTGGAGAAGTCACTCTGCATGGATGAGATTTAAATCATCTGTCCTGCATGGAAAGGGTCTGTACGTTTTTGAGTGTTAGACCCAACTAATCTTGAATTGGAGAACTTGGGGAGAACTGGGAGAACTGGGGGGAAACCTGGGTGTGGGGGTGGGACTATTGTCAAAAGGACTGGCTTTTCAGTTATTCCTCCTTCTGCCCTCTCTGAGTGTTGTGATACAGGAGAACCCGTGCTCTCTCGGGATGGAATGAAATAATGCTAAAGCCTGGCTTGTGGGCGGGGCTTCTGCAGAATCTGGATGCCATGTTCTTTTCCAGTCGGTGTAATTATATATCCAGTAGAACTTTTTCACTGATGAAAACCAAGGAAGCCTTTCAATCAGCTAATTGATTCAAGATATCCTTCCATTTCTTGTTTTTGAACTATATTATGATTTTTCAAAATTAAAAGTTAAATTTACTGGAACTTTATACAAGTGGAATTACCTCAAATTCTCCTATAATTTGTGAGTTTCTTCCCTGCATGCATCCCCCTTTCCTTCTTCCTTCTTTCCTTCTTTCCTTCCTTCCTTCCTTCCTTCCTTCCTTCCTTCCTTCCCTCATTTTTTCACTCCTTCCTGTCTTTCTTCTTTTTCTTTTTCTGAGTATTCTCTGATGAGTCTTACCTTGATATAAAGAGCAGAACTACAGCTCCCTTTTAACAATTGCTGCAAAATTTTATAGACCACTTTCAGATCATTTTGAAAAGATCATGCTAGATTTCTAACTCCCAGGTTCTTCTGGCCTTTGGTAACAGCTGTCCATCTCTTCAGTGGACCTCATCACCTGTCTCAACATGATCTCTCTCTCTCTCTCTCTCTCTCTCTCTCTCTCTCTCTCTCTCTCTCTCTCTCTCTTGTTTCCCTCTCTCTGTCTCTGAATGTCTGTCTGTCTCTCCCCCCTTCCTCCCCGCCCTCTGGTTCTATAGATTACCATCATAAACAGATGGTGGTGTGGAAAGGATACAATAATACAATGGGAAAATCATTTAAATTTGGCAATAAAACAATTGTGTCTGAAACCCAGCAGCAGAATCAGAAAGTTTGCTAATTTCAAATGTTTTCATCATTTACCTGGCCCTCTACTTCCGGCTTGTAATTGGTCATGATTACAGGTGTTTCCCTTTTCTATCCCATCAACACAGCACATTCAG